>JAACNH010002106.1:0-24267 GCA_019447015.1 Hymenochirus boettgeri
CTAGGTGGACATATGTCTTTATACAACCTCCAATACTATGTTACTATGTAACTGTTATACAGACATTATGGGTAGGGTACAAAGGTTGGACTAGATGGACGTATGTCTTTATACAACCTCCAATGCTATGTTACTATGTAACTGTTATACAGACATTATGGGTAGGGTATAAAGGTTGGACTAGATGGATGTATGGCTTTATACAACCTCCAATACTATGTTACTATGTTACTGTTATACAGACATTATGGGTAGGTTGGTGTAGATAGACATATCTATATAAAGGTTGGTGTAGATAGACATATGTCTGTATACAACCTCCAATACTATGTTACTATGTAACTGTTATACAGACATTATGGGTAGGGTATAAAGGTTGGACAAGATGTATGTCTTTATACAACCTCCAATACTATATTATTATGTAACTGTTATACAGACATTATGGGTAGGGTATAAAGGTTGCACGGTGCAACTAGATGGTGTATTTCTTTTATCAACCTCCAATACTATGTTACTAGTCACTGTTATCAGACATTACTGGGTACGGTATAAGGTTGGACTAGATGGATGTTGTCTTTACTACAACTATCCAAATACTATGTTACTATGCTTAACTGTTTATACGACATTAAGCGGTAGGGTACATAAAGGTGTTGTAGATGGCATTCCACGGTTTTAAGGGTCCTCTGAGATGTTTTCATATACTATGCCTTTGCCTCAGTGCTAGTGGGGATGTTTTTCAGCTCTGTGTTGCAGGTTCTGATGACACCAGCTTGTGATCTAAAGGGTGGTGGGAGTCAAACATCAAATACTGATCTGTGTGTGTTGGTTTTCTTGCCCACACAGACCAGTATTTGATGTCTGACTACGAAACGTCTTCAAGAACTAAACTCTCAAGTCCATTTGATCTAATTATACAACCGGATATACAGTGACCTGGATGGATGAATATTACAGATATACCGTGACCCTGGATGGATAATATTCAGCATTAAACCGTGAACCTGGATGAATGAATATTACAGATATTACCATTACCCTGGATGAATGAGAATATTACAGATTACCTGACCTGTTAATGAATATCCGATATCCGTGACCTGGATGAATGAATATTATCAGATATACCGTGACCTGGATAGATGAATATTACAGTATATACCACCGTGACCTGGATGAATGAATCTTACAGACTCCGTGACTGGATGAATGAATATTACAGATATACCGTGACACTGGATGAATGATATTACCAGATAACCATTTACCTGGATACAATACCTGATGAATTATATACGATATACAGACCTTTAATAATATTACAGATATACCGTGACCTGGATGAATGAATATTACAGATAATACCGTGACCTGATGATCGAATATACAGAATATACCATACCTGGATTATGACATATTACAGATATAACCGTTACCTGGCATGATGATATTACAGATTACGTGACCGATGAACTTTCAGTCCCGACCTGATAATGAATATTAACAGATATACCGTACCTGGCATGGGATGAATATTACAGATATACCGTGACCTGGATATAACCGATACCGTAACTATGTGAATCAAGATATACCAGTTGACCTTGAATAATGAATATTCGATATAACCGTACCTGGATTGATGAATATTAACAGAATAACCTGAGACCTGATGAATGAATATTACAGTATAACCAAGAAACTAAAAAAGAAAGGACAACAAAAAAACCACGACCCCTCCCTCCTCTCCCTCACACTCCCTCCCCCCCTCCCCTCCCCCCCCTCTCCCCCCTCCCTCCACCCCCTCCCCTGCCATTTTTTCCTCTCTCCCGTGACGGATGATAATATTACAGTATACCGTGACCTGGATGATGAATATTACAGATATACCTTGACCTGAAATTATATTCAGATATACCTTACCTGATGGATGAATATTACAGATATACCGTGACCTGGATGAATGAATATTAACAGATATCCATACCCTGATGATGAATATTACGATATACCGTGACCTGGATGTATGAAATATTACAGATATACCTGACCTGATGAAGAATATTACAGATATACCGTGACCTGGATGATGAATATTACAGTATACCATGACCTGGTGATGAATATTACAGATATACTTACCTGGATATACAGATCACTACCTGGATGAATGACTATTACAGATATACCGTCTGATGAATGAATATACAGATATTACCGTGCCTGGATGAATAATATAAGATATACCGGACTGGATGATGAATAACGATATACCGTGACGGATGAATGAATATACGATATACCGTTCCTGAGTATTCAACGTGACTGGATGACTAAGATACAGAATACCGTGTTGATATCAGATAACGACTAGAAGATTACAGTATCGTCCTGTAATTAGCTCCAAGCATGCTTTGGTATTTCCGCATTTGGCTTGGCTCGTTTGCTATCTTTAAGCGAAAATGCATTTTCATAGGGCCTAGCACTACATGTCTCTTTCTAAGTTTAATACTTACGGTAAATTCAATGTCGCAGATGGGATGTGGGGACCTCTCATTAGTGGGGTGTCAGTGTGAGGGACAGGTTCAGGTCATTTCTGTTTTCCTCCGCTTCAGCTCTTTGCGTCTCATCCTCTGGGATGTAGGAAATTCCAATGTTTTCAGTATAAATGTATGCATGTTAGCTGATTTAAGGTATAATGTCATTATAGATAGTGGGTCTCATTAGCATCCATGTCGCTGGGCTAATATAGAGGTTAAACTCGTTCTAACAATATTAAATTGGATAACTGCAAGTTTTCAACATATTGCACCAGCTGCATGAGATTCCTACAGACATATGTACAAACGGGAGCAATGTATTGCATAGAGCAGTTCACCAACTTTTAACCAGCGACGTAACTGAATCACTGTGCCCCCTGCGGTTGCCCCCCTCTATTACGACCCTGCTTTTAACTACACTATGTAAGACCAGCTAGCTAATGGCTGCTGATAAAGTGGACACTGGCCTCAAATCCCTTTTGGGATTACCACACAGGTACAAAGCAGATATTAAAGACAAAACTCCACATGTGACCTTAGAAATTAGCACAATTGAATGATATCATGAGTAACATTGCACATTAGTGTGAGTCATAGATTAGTGTGTTAATGGACTTATTCACATTACATTCAATTACTGTTATTTTTATTGCTCATAATAATGGGACAACATTTAAACCTTATATACACATCCACCCCCAAGATTGAAACATCATCCATGTACACAGATCACACACATAGACTCATAGCAACACCTGCATACACACCTTACACCGTTTGTGAAGCCGATTTCCACACACCTGCATACAAACCCACACAGTTTGAAGCATTTTCCAACACACCTTGCATACACACACACACCCGTTGTGAAAGCATTTCCCACACCTGCATACAAACACCGTTGAAACATTTCCACACACCTGCATACACAACACACAGTTTGTGAAAGCATTTCCACACACCTGCATACAACACACACAGTTGTGGAAAGCTTTCACACACCTGCATACCAACACACAGTTGTGAAGCATTTCCACACACCCTGCATACAAACACACCGTGTGAAAGCATTTCCACACACCCTGCAACAAACACACAGTGTGAAACATTTCATTTCCCACACACCTGCATACAACACACACAGTTGTGAAGCATTTCACACACCTGCATACAAACACACAGTTGTGAAAGCATTTCCACACACCTGCATACAAACCAACACAGTTGTGAAAGCTTTCCACACACCCTGCATACAACCACACAGTTGTGAAAGCATTTCCACACACCTTCATACAAACACCAGTTGTGAAGCATTTCCACACACCTGCAATACAAACACACAGTTGTGAAAGCATTTCCACCACACCTGCATACAAACACACACAGTTGTGAAAGCTTTCCACACACCTGCATACAACACACACAGTTGTGAAAGCATTTCCACACACCTGCTAACAACACACACAGTTGTGAAAGCATTTCCACACCCTGCATACAAAACACACACACCGTATTGTGAAATCATTTCCACACACCTGCATACAAACACACAGTTGTGAAAGCATTTCCACACACCTGCATACAAACACACATTTTTTGTGAAGCATTTCCCCCACACACTGCCTACAACACACAGTGTGAAGCATTTCACACACCTGCATCAAACACACAACAGTTGTGCAAGCAATTTCCACACACTGCATACAACACACCACTCATTGTGAAGCATTTCCACACACCTGCATACAAACCCACACAGTTGTGAAAGCATTTCCACACACCTGCCATACAAACACAACATACAGTTGTGGAAAGCATTTCCCACACCTGCATCAAACACCACACAGTTGTGAAAGCATTTCCACCACCTGCATACAACCACACATTGTGAAAGCATTTCCACACCACCTCATACAAACACACACGTTGTGAAGCATTTCACACACCTGCATACAAACACACACAGTTGTGAAACATTTCCACACACCTGCAACAACACACAGTTGTGAAGCCTTTCCACACACCTGCTACAACAAACACCCACACACAGTTGTGAAAGCATTTCCACACACCTGCATACAAACACACACAGTTGTGAAAGCATTTCCACACACCTGCATACACACACAGTTGTGAAAGCATTTCCACACACCTGCATACACACACACGTTGTGAAAGCATTTCCACACACCTGCATACAAACACACCAGTTGTGAAAAGCATTTCCACACACCTGCATACAAACACACAGTTGTGAAAGCACATTTCCCCACACCCTGCATACACACACAGTTGTGAAAGCATTTCCCACACCTGCATCAAACACATTCACGTTGTAAAAAGCATTTTCCACACCACCTGCATACAAACCACACAGTTTTGAAAGCATTTCACACACCTGCATACAAAACACACAGTGGTGAAAGCATTTCCACACCCCTGATACAACACACACAGTTGTGAAAGCATTTCCCACACCTGCATACAAACACACACAGTTGTGAAGCATTTCCACACACCTGATACAACACACAGTTGTGAACATTTCCACACCCTGCATCAACACATCATTTGTGAAAGCATTTTCCACCACCTGCATACAACAACACAGTTGTGAAAGCATTTTCCACACACCTGCATACAAACACCACAGTTTGGAAGCATTTCCACACACCTGCCTACAAACACACAGTTGTGGAAAGCATTTCCACACCTGCATACAAACACCACACAGTTGTGAAAGCATTTCCACCCACCTGCATACAACACTCACAGTTTGTGAAACAATTTCCACACACCTGCATACATACACACAGTTGTGAAAGCATGTTCCACACAACCTGCATACAAACACACAATTGTGAAAGCATTTCCACACACCTGCATACAAACACACAACAGTTTGTTGACAGCCTTTCCCACACACCTGCAATACAAACACACACCGTTGTGAAAGCATTTCCACACACCGCATCCACACACTCAGTTGTAAAAAAAGGCATTTCCACCACACCTGCATACAAACACACACAGTTTGTGAAAGCATTTCCACACACCTGCATATACAACCACACAGTTGTAAAGCATTTCCACACACCTGCAACACACACAGTTGTGAAAGCATTTCACACACCCTGCATACAAACCCACACATTTGTAAAGCATTTCCACACACCCTGCATACAACACCACAGTTTGTGAAAGCATTCCCACCACAACCTGCATACAAACACACACAGTTGTAAAGCATTTCCACACACTGCATACACACCAGTTTGAAAGCATTTCACACACCTCATCAAACACACAGTTGTTGAAAGCATTTCCACACACCGCCTAACACACACCAGTTGTAAAGCATTTCCACCACACCGGCATACAAACACACACGTGTGAAAGCATTTCCCACACTGCATACAAACACACAGTTGTGAAAGCATTTCCACACACCTGCATACAAACACACAGTTTGTGAAAGCATTTCCACACACCTGCATCACAAACCACAACCATTGTGAAAGCATTTCCAAACACACCTGCATACAACACACATTTGTGAAAAGCATTTCCACACACCTGCACAAACACACACACAGTTTTGAAAGCATTTCCACCACACCTGCATACAAACACACACAGTTGTGAAAGCATTTCCCACACCCTGCATTACAAACACACCATTGTGAAAGCATTTCCACACACCGGCATAACCACACATTCAGTTGTGAAAAGCATTTCCACACACCTGCATACAAACACACACAGTTTGGAAGCATTTCCACACACCTGCATACAAACCCACACAGTTGTGGAAAGCATTTCCCACACCTGATACAAACACACAGTTGTGAAAGCATTCCCACACACCTGCATACAAAACACATCAGTGTGTGAAAGCATTTCCACCACCTGCATACAAACCACACAGTTGTGAAAGCATTTCCACACCGCTGCAACCCAACAGTTGTGAAAGCATTTCCCACCACCTGAATACAAACCACACAGTTGTGAAAGCATTTCACACACCTGCAACAAACACACACAGTTGTGAAAGCATTTCCACACACCTGCATACAAACACACAGTTGTGAAAGCATTTCCACACACCTCACATACAAACCCACACAGTTGTGAAAGCATTTCCACACACCTGCATACAAACACACCAGTTGTGAAAGCATTTCCACACACCCTGCATACAACACACAGTTTGAAAGCATTTCCACACACCTCTACACCCACACAGTTGTGAAAGCATTTCCCACGATACAAACCACAGTTGTGAAAGCATTTCCACACACCTGCATACAACCCACACAGTTTGTGAAAGCATTTCCACACACCTGCATCCAAACCCACACAGTTTGTGAAGCATTTCCACACACTGTAAAACACCCAGTGTGAAGCATTTCCACACACCTGCATACACCACCCAACAGTTTGTGAAGCATTTCCACACCCTGCATAAACCACAGTTGTGAAAGCTTTCCACACCCTGATACAAACACACAGTTGTGAAACATTCCACACACCTGCATCAAACACACACAGTTGTGAAAGCATTTCCACACACCTGCATACAACCCCCACACAGTTGTGAAAGCATTTCCACACCACCTGCATAACAAACACACACAGTTGTGAAAGCATTTCCACCCACCTGCATACAAACAACACACACAGTTGTGAAAGCATTTCCACACACCTGCATACAACACCACACAGTTGTGAAAGCTTTCACACACCTGCATACAAACACACACAGTTTGAAAGCATTTCCACACACCTGCATACAACCACAACAGTTGTGAAAGCATTTCCACACACCTGCATACAAACACACCACAGTTGTGAAAGCATTTCCACACACCTGCATACAAACCCACACAGTTGTGAAAGCATTTCCACACACCTGCAATACAAACACACACAGTTGTGAAAGCATTTCCACACACCTGCATACAAACCCACACCGTTGTGAAAGCTTTTATCACACACACTGCATACACACGCACAGGCATAGTTTGATAAACGCCTTTCCACACACCTGCATACAAACACACACCATTTGAAAGCATTTCCACCACCGCATACAAACCACACAGTTGTGAAAGCATTTCCACACACACTGCATACGAAACACCACAGTTGTGAAAGCATTTCCACACACCTGCATACAAAACACACAGTGTGAAAGCATTTCACACACCTGATACAAACACCACACAGTTGTGGAAAGCATTTCACACACCTGCATCAAACCACCCACAGTTGTGAAAAGCATTTTCACACACCTGCATACAAACACCACACGTTGTAAAGCATTTCCACACACCTGCATACAAACACACACAGTTGTGAAGCATTTCCTCCACACACCTCATACAAACCACACACCGTTTGTGAAGCATTTCCACACACACTGAGTACAAACACACAGTTGCAAAGCATTTCCACACACCTGCATACAACCACACAGTTGTGAAAGCATTTCACACACACCCCTGCATACAAACCCACACAGTTGTGAAAGCATTTCCACACCCTGATAACCAAACCACTTTTTTGAAAGCATTTCCACACACCTCATCAAACCCACACAGTTTGTGAAAGCATTTCCACACACCTGGATACAAACACACCGTTGCGATAAGCATGTCCACCACACTGCATACCAAACACACAGTTTGTGAAAGCATTTCCACACACCTGCATACAACCACCAGTTGTGAAAGCATTTCCACACACCTGCATACAAACACCACAGTTTCTGAAAGCATTTCCACACACGGCATACAAACACACACAGTTGTGAAAGCATTTCCACACACCTGCATACAAACACCCACAGTTGTGAAAGCATTTCCACACACCTGCATACAAACCACACACAGTTTGTGAACTTTTCCACACACACTGCATACAACACACACAGTTGTGAACGCATTTCCACCACCTGCATCACAATCCACACAGTTGTGAAAGCTTTTCCCACACCTGCATACAACACACACACGTTTGAAAGCATTTCCACACACCTGCATACAACCACCCAGTTCGTGAAAGCATTTGCCACACACCTGCATACAACACACACAGTTGTGAAAGCATTTCCACAACACCTGCATACAAACACAACAGTTGTGAAAGCCTTTCCACACACCTCATACAAACACACACGTTTGTGAAGCATTTCAACAACCTGCATACTACACACCACACAAGCACGTTGTGGAAGCATTTCCACACACCTGCACTACACAACCCACCAGTTGTGAAAGCATTTCCACACACCTGCATACAAACACACAGTTGGAAGCATTTCCACACACCTGCATACAAACACACCGTTGTGGAGTACAGTTCCAACACACCTGCATACAAACACACACAGGTTGTGAAAGCATTTTTTCCACACACATGCATCACAAACACACACACAGTTGTTGAAAGCATTTCCACACACCCGCTACAACACACACCGTTGTATGAAAGCATTCTACCACACACCTGATATACAACACACAGTTGTGAAGACCATTCCACACACACTCCACCGCCATACGAAACCACCAACACAGTTGTGGAAAGCTTTCACAACCTGCATTCACACATCAGTTGTAAAGCATTTCACACACTGCATACAACACACAGTTGTGAAAGCAAGTTCCCACAACGCTCATACACACACAGTTTGTGTAAGCATTTCCACACCACCTGCATACAAACACACTTGTGACATTTCAACAACCGTAAAAACAAGTTAAAGCATTTCCACACACACTGCATACAACACACACACTCAGTTGTAAAGCATTTCCACACACCTGCATACCAAACAACACACAGGTTGATGAAATATTCCACACAACCGGCATACAAACACACACAGTTGTGAAGCATTTCCACACACCTGCATACAAACACCACACCAGTGTGATTAGCATTTCAACACGCATACAACTCTGTCCCAGCATACTCACCCCCCTGCCATCAATAACCCCCTCGTTGATCCGAAGATCTACCACACCTTCATAAAAGTTGGGAAAGCATTTCCCCCACACACCTATACACACTTTCATTTACATTTCCCCCCACACTTCCCACACAGAACCTTTCACCTGCATACAAAACCACACAGTTGTGAAACAGCATTCCACACCGGCATACAAACACAACTCAAGTTTGAAAGCATTTCCAACACACCTGCATACCACACACACACAGCATGGTTAAAGCATTTCCCCACACATGCATACAAAACCATTCCATTGTAGCAAGCATTTCCACAACACCTGCATACCAAACACACTCAGTTGTTCTTTTTGAAGCATTTTCCCCACACCTGCATACAAACCACACAGCTGTGCAAAGCATTCCACCACCAGTCCTGCATACAACAACACACACGTTTGAAAGCTATTTCCACACCACAACCTGCCATACCAAAACACACACAGTGGTGAAAGCATTTTCCAACATCCACACCTGCATACAAACACACACGTTGTGAAAGCATTCCCACACTGCATACAACAACACGAAATTCCCCCTAGTCGTGAAAGCATTTCACACACACCTGCATACCAAATACACATCAGTTGTGAAAGCAGTTCCATTCAACACCTGCATACAAACCCACACGGTTGTGGTAGTCCACTTTGGAACATGCTACCCATTGCTTCAACATCACATACCTGCCATACAAACCCACAAGTTGGTGAAAGCATTCCACATCACCTGCATACCAACCACACACGTTGTGAAAGCATTTCCACATCACCCTGCTATGCACAAACCACTACGTTGTAACCGCATTTTCCACACACCTGCATACAAAACAACCCATTGGAGCACTCACCAAGCACCACAGTTGTGAACGAGTTAACCATCGCATCCACCGTTGCTTAACACCACTGTCACCCATACGCCTACAAACACACACAATTGTAATTTCCCCACTGTAAAACCAAGTTGTGAAAGCATTTCCACACCACTGCATACATTTAACCACACAGTTGTGAAAGTCAATTTCACACACCTGCATGACAAACACATCAGTTGTGAAGCATTTCCACCACCTGCATACAAAACCCACACATACAGCTATACATGCTACAATCGTCTAAAGCATTTCCACCACCTGCATACAAACAACCTTATGCACAAAGCTTTCCTCAGCCACCTTTCCACCACACACATACAGCATCACAACACCCACAGTCGTGTAAAGCCATTCCCACACACCTGCACCACCAAAACCACCAGTTTCGTGGTAAAAGCATTTCCACACACCTGCACTAAAGACAAACACACATTGGCGAAAGCACTTCTGACCCACCCACCTGCATACAAACCCACACCAGTTTTGTGAAAGCATTTCCCCACACCTGCCGATACAAACACACACAGTTGTGACAAGCATTTCCCAACCTGCAGACAAATACCCACACAGTGTGAGAAAGCCATTTCCACCACAACTCTGCATACAAAACCCAACCCAGTTGCGCATAAGCATTTCCCACACACCCCTGCATCACAAACACACCACAGTGTGAAAGCATTCCACACACCTGCATACCAACCACAACCACAGTTGTGAACAAGCCACGGTTTCCACACACCTGTATAGCCACAAACACACACAGTTTGTGAAACCGACATGTTTCACACACATGCATACAAACACACAGTGGGAAAGCATTTCCACACACCTGCATACAACCCACACAGTTGTGAAAGCCTTATACAGACATTATGGGTAGGGTATAAAGGTTGGACTAGATGGATGTATGGCTTTATACAACCTCCAATACTATGTTACTATGTTACTGTTATACAGACATTATGGGTAGGGAATAAAGGTTGGTGTAGATAGACATATGTCTGTATACAACCTCCAATACTATGTTACTATGTAACTGTTATACAGACATTATGGGTAGGGTATAAGGGTTGGACAAGATGTATGTCTTTATACAACCTCCAATACTATGTTATAATGTAACTGTTATACCGATATTATGGGTAGGGTATAAAGGTTGGACTAGATGTATGTCTTTATACAACCTCCAATACTATGTTATTATGTAACTGTTAGACAGACATTATGGGGAGGGTATAAAGGTTGGACTAGATGGACGTATGTCTTTATACAACCTCCAATACTATGTTACTATGTAACTGTTATACAGACATTATGGGTAGGGTATAAAGGTTGCACGACTAGATTGGTCACGTATGTTCTTTATACACCTCCAATACTATGTTACTATGTAACTGTTATACAGACATTATGGGTAGGGTATAAAGGTTGCACTAGAGGATTATTTCTTTTATATAACCTCCATACTATGTTACTATGTCACTGTTATACAGACATTATGGGTAAGGTATAAAGTTGGACTAGATGGATGTATGTCTTTATAAACTTCCAATACTATGTTACTATGTTACTGTTATACAGACATTAAGGGTAGGGTATAAAGGTGGACTAGATGGATACCACAAGGTTTAAGGGCCCTCTGAGATGTTTTCATTACTTTAGCCTTTGCCTCAGTGCTAGTGGGGATGTTTTCAGCTCTGTGTTGCAGGTTTCTGATGAAACCAGCTTGTGATCTAAAGGGTGGTGGGAGTCAAACATCAAATACTGATCTGTGTGTGTGGTTTTTCTGCCCACCAGAACATAATTTGATGTCTGACTAGCGAACGTCTTCAAGAACTAAACTTCAAGTCCAGTTTCTAATTGAATCAACAGATTACCGTGACCTGGATGGATGAATAATTACAGATATACCGTGACCTGGATGATGAATATTACAGATATACCGTGACCTGGATGAATGAATATTACAGATATACCATTACCCTGGATAAATGATATTACGATAGACCGTGACCTGGATAATGAATTTACAGATATAACCGTGACCTGGATGAATGAATATTACAGATATACCGTGACCTTGATAGATGAATATTACAGATATACAGTGACCTGGATGAATGAATATTACAGATATACCGTACCTGGATGAATGACTTACAATACCATTACCTGGATGAATGAATATACCGATATACCGTGGACCTGAAATGAATATTACAGATATACCATTACCGGATACCATTACCTGGATGAATGAAATATTACAGATATAACCGTGACCTGGATGAATGATATTACAGATATACCGTGAACCTGATGAATGAATAACAGCATATACCGTGACCTGGTGAATGAAAATTACAGATATACCGTACCTGGAATGAATGAATATTACGATATACCGTGACCTGATGAATGAATCTTACAGTCTACCGTCTCCTGATATGATATTACAGTATACCGTGACCTTGGATGATGAATATTACAGATATACCGTGACCTGGATAATACTATACAGAATCCCGTGACCTTGATAGATGAATATACAGCATCTGACCGTGACCTGGATGAATGATATTAACCAGATATACCGTGACGCTGGATGAATGAATATTACAGATTACCAGGACCTGGAATATGAATATTACGATATACCTGACCGGATAGATGAATATACCGATATACCTGACCTGGATAATGAATATACAGATTACCGTGACCTGGATAATGAATATACGATATAACCGTGACCTGGATGAATGATATTACAGATATACGTGACCTGGATGATGAATATTACCGAATACCGTGACACAGACCTGATGAATAAATATTACAGATTACCGTGACCTGGATGAATGAATATTACGAATATACCATGCCTGGATGATGCATATACAGTCTACTGTGACTGGATTATGATATATACAGTACGTTCCTGGATGAATGAGAACCTCACAATTCATAATGCGTTAGTGTGTTATTTCCGCATTTGTGCTTGCGCGTTTGCTATTTTAAAGCGAAAATGCAATTTTCAAGGGCCTAGCCCTAAATGTCTTTCTAAGTTTAATACTTACGGTCAATTCAGTGTCCAATGGATGTGTGGACATCAGCATAGTGGGGGTGTCAGTGTGAGGGAGCAGTGTTCATGTCATTTCTGTTTCCTCCTCCTCTTCAGCTCTTTGCTTCTCATGCCTGGGATGTAGGAAATCCAATGTTTTCAGTATAATGTCATGTTAGCTGATGTAAGGTATATGTCATTAATAGATAGGGTGGGTCCTCATTGCATCCATGCGCTGGCTAATAATAGAGGTTAAACTCGTTCTAAACATATTAAATTGGATACTGCAGTTTCATTACATATTAGCCACCAGCTGCAGGAGAATTCCTACAGACATATGTACAACGGAGCAATGTATTTCATAAAGCATTCACCCTTTTAACCAGCGACGTAACTAGGAATCACTGTGCCCCCTGCAGTTGCCCCCTCCTAGTTACGACCCTGCTTTTAAACTACACTATGTAAGGACCAGCTAGCTAATGGCTGCTGATAAAGTGACACTGGCCTCCAAATCCCTTTTGGGATTTACAGCACAGGTACAAAGCAGATATTATAGACAAAACTCCACATGTGACCTTAGAAATTAGCACATTGGAATGATATCAATAGTACATGCACATTAGTGTGGAGTCAATAGATTTAGTGTGTTATGGACTTATCATTTACATCATTACATTCAATTACTGTTATTTTTATTGCTCAATAATAATGGAACAAAGATTTAAACCTTATATACACATCCCCCCCAAAGATTTGAAACATCATCCATGCACACAGATACACACACATAGACTCAGACACACCTGCATACAAACACACACGTTGTGAAAGCATTTCACCACCTGCATACAACCACACACGTGTGAAAGCATTTCCACACACCTGCATACAAACCCACACAGTTGTAAGCATTTCACACACCTGCATACAACACACACCAGTTGTGAAAGCATTCCCACACCCTGCATACAAACCCACCAGTTTGAAGCATTTCCACACACCTGGATACAAACACACAGTTGTGAAAGCATTTCCACACACCTGCATACAAACCCACACAGTTGTGAAAGCATTTCCACACACCTGCATACAAACACACACAGTTGTGAAAGCATTTCCACACACCTGCATACAAACACAATTCGTTTGTAAAACCATTTCCACACACCTGCATACACACACATTTGTGAAAGCATTTCCCACACCCCCTGCTACAACACACACAGTTGTGAAAGTTTCACACACCCTGCATCGAAACACACACTTTGAAAGCATTTCCACACACCTGCTCAACCCACACAGTTGTGCAAACATTTCCCCACAACCTTCATCACACACACACAGTTGTGAAAGCTTTCCACACACACTGCATACAACACACAGTTGTGAAAGCATTTCCACACACCCTGCAATACAAACACACAGTTGTGTAAACATTTCCACACACCTGCATACAAACACAGTTGTGAAAGCATTTCCACACCGTGCATACAAACACACAGTTGTGAAAGCATTCTCCCACACCTCATACAAACACACCATTGTGAAAGCATTTCCACACACCTGCATACAAACACAGTTTGAAACTTTCCACACCCTGCATAAAACACCCCATTGTGAAACATTTCACCACACACCTTCATACAAACACACACATTGTGAAAGCATTTCCACACACCTGCATACAAACACACACAATTGTGAACAGCATTTCCACACAACTGCATACAAACACACACAGTTGTGAACATTTCCACACACCTGCCATCAAACACCACACAGTTGTGAAGCTTCCACACACCTGCCATACAAACACACACACATTTTGAAAGCATTTCCACACACATGCATACAACACAACCACCCAGTTGGGAAACATTTCCACAGCCTTCATACAAACACACACAGTTGTGAAGCATTTCCCACACCTGCATAACACACACAGTTGTAAAGCATTTTCCCACACACCTGCAATACAAACACACTTCGTTGTAAAAGCATTTCCACACCCCTGCATACAAACACACACAGTTGTGAGAAGCATTTCCACACACCTTCATACAAACACACACAGTTGTGAAAGCATTTCCACACACCTGCATCGAACACACACAGTTGTGAAAGCCATTTCCACACACCTGCATACAAACACACACAGTTGTGAAAGCATTTCCCACACCTGCATACAAACACACCAGTTGTGAAAGCATTTCCACACACCTGCAATACACACACCAGTTGTGAAAGCATTTCCACACACCTGCATACAACACACACAGTTGTGAAAGCATTTCCACACACCTGCATCGAAACCACCACAGTTTGTGAAAGCATTTCCACCACACCTGCATACAAACACATTCAGTTGTAAAGCATTCCATTCCCACACAACCCTGCATACAAACACACACAGTTGTGAAAGCATTTCCACACACCTGCATACAACCCACACGTTTGACTCATTTCCCACACCTGCATCAAACCACACAGTTGTGAAAGCATTTCCACACCCCTGCATACAAACCCACCACATTGTAAAGCATTTCCCACACACTGCATACAAACACACGTTGGTGAAAGCATTTCCACACACCTGCAACATACACACACAGTTTGAAAGCATTCCCACACCCTGCATACAACACACAGTTGTGAACAGCATTTCCACACACCTGCATACATACACCCACAGTTTGTGAAAGCATTCCACACCCTGCATCCAAACAACAGTTGTGAAAGCATTTCCACACACCTGCCATACATACACACACCAGTTTGGAAAGCATTTCCACACACCTGCATCAAACACACACAGTTTGTGAAAGCATTTCACACACACCTGCATACACAACCACACGTTGTGAAAGCATTTCCACCACCTGCATACAACACACACAGTTTGTGAAAGCATTTTCCACCCACCTGCATACCACCCACACAGTTGTAAAGCAGTTTCCACACACCTGCATACAAACCCACAGTTGTGAAAGCATTTCCACACACCTGCATACATACACACACAGTTGTGAAAGCATTCCCCACACCTGCATACAAACACACACATTGTGAAAGCATTTCACACACCTGCATACAAACACACACAGTTTGTGAAAGCATTTCCACACAACCCTGCATAACAAACACAACCATAACATAACACCCCAACACACACACAAACAAAACACACAGTTGTGAAAGCATTCCACACAGCCTGCCAAACACACACAGTTGTGAAAGCATTTCCACACACCTGCATACAACCATCAGTTTAAAGCATTTCCACTCCACCTGCATACACACACAGTTGTGAAAGCATTTCCACACACCTGCATACAAACACACACAGTTTTGAAAGCATTTCCACACACCTGCATACAAACACACACAGTTTGTAAAGCATTTCCACACACCTGCATTACAACACACACAGTTGTGAAAGCATTTCCACACACCTCATACAAACACAAGTTGTAAAAGCATTTCCCACACCTGATACACACACGTTGTTGAAAGCATTTCCCCACACACCCTGAATCAATCACACACACCACAGTTGTGAAAGCATTTCCCCACACCCCTGCATACAAACCATCAGTTGTAAAAGCATTTTCCACAACCCATCCCCGCGCTGCATACACACACTACACAGTTGTTGAAAGCACATTTCCACACACCCATCGAAACACACAACACAGTGTGGAAAGCATTTCCACACACCTGCATAAAAACAAATACAACACACACAGTTTGAAAGCATTTTCCACACAACCTGCATACAACACACACACGTGTGAAAAGCATTTCCACACACCCTGCATTTTTACAAACACATTCAGTTGTAAAAGCTTTCCACACACCTGCATACAACACACAGTTGTTGAAAGCATTTCCACACACCTGCAAATACAAACACACACAGTTTGTGAAAAAAGCTTTCCCACACCTGCATACAAAAACACACCAGTTGTGAAAGCATTTCCACACACCCTGCACATACCAAACACATTCAGTTGTAAAAAGCATTTCCACCCCACCTGCATACAAAACACACAGTTTGTGAAAGCATTTCCACACACCATGCATACAAACACCACAGCAGTTGTGAAGACAACATTTTCCACCACACTGCATACAAAACAACACATCAGTTGTGAAAGCATTTTCCCCCCCTTCTACAACACACCTTGACATCCACCACCCTGCATACAAACACATCAGTTGTGAAAGCATTTCCACACACCTGCATCACAAACACACAGTTGTGAAAGCATTTCCACACAACCTGCATACAACCACATTCAGTTGTGAAAGCATTTCCCCACACCTGCATACAAACACACACAGTTACTTGTAACATCTTCGCAATTCTTGCTCCACACACACCTGCATACAAAACCACACAGTTTGTGAAAGCATTTCCACACACCTCATACAAACCAACCAGTTGTGAAGCATTTCCACACACCTGCATACAAACACACACACGTTGTGAAAGCCTATTATGTTTGCCTACACACGCACTTCATACAATACAAAACAAAAACACACACAGTTTGTGAAAGCATTTCCAACACCCCATCATACAACACACACGTTGTAAAGCATTTCCTCCCCTCCTATCCCCTATTTCCTTTTTCCACCCTTTCTGCATCCCTTCCCCCCCTATTTGATTTCCCCACACTGTTTCCAACACATCTTCCACCAAACGCATTCCTCCACCCCTTTCTCCACACTTCTTTCCACACCTCCTCTTCCCCTTCCATCCTTTTGTTTCCTTCATTTCCCACCACTCCTTTCCCTTCCTCCTTGCCATTTCCTTCCCACATTCAGAAAGCATTTCCAACACACCCATACAAACACACATTGTGTGAAAGCATTTCCACACACCACCTGCATACAAAACAACACCAGTTGTGAAAGCATTTCCATTTCCACCACCTGCATACCACAACATTGCAGTTTGTAAAAGCATTTCCACACACCTGCATCACAAACACACCACGAGTTGTGAAAGCATTTCCCTTTTCCTCCATCCTTCCATTCTTCCTCCCACACTGCAATACAAAAACAACACACACGTTTGGAAGTGACAAAAAAAGAAAGCATTTATTTTTTCCTCCCCTAACGGTCCTATCCTTTCCCATTTTCTCCTTTCCTTTTCCCTTCCCTCCCCTCCCACCTCCCCTCCTGCCCTTCCCCCCTTTCTTTCCTTTATTTCTTCCTTGTTCCCCTTCCCCCCCCTTCCCTCCCTTTTCCCTTCCTCCCATCCATTTCCCCTTCCCTTTCCTCCCTTCTTTCCCCTTTCCTCCTTTCCCTTTTCCGCCCTCTCCTCCTTTCGCTTCCTCCATTTCC
Source organism: Hymenochirus boettgeri (assembly GCA_019447015.1). Lineage (NCBI taxonomy): Eukaryota > Metazoa > Chordata > Amphibia > Anura > Pipidae > Hymenochirus > Hymenochirus boettgeri. The sequence goes on from JAACNH010002106.1 coordinate 18,845, forward strand.
TTCCTTCCTCCCTCCCTTTTCCCCTTTCCTTCCCTTTTCCCTTCGGCTTTTCCTTCCATCCCTCTTTCCCCTTCCCACTTCCCCCCTTCCATTTCCCTCCTCCCCCCCTTCCCTTCCCCTTTCCTGGGCCTGCGTTTTTGAGTTTTGGGTGGGAAGGGGAAGTGGTGGAAGGAAAAAAGGAAGGAGAAAAGGGAAGGGGAAGAAAAGGGGGGGGGGGTTCTGGGTTTGGGGGTGGGGGGGACAGGAGGGAGAAAGGGAAGAGAAGGGAAAAGGGGGTTTGGTGGGAGTTGGTGGGGGGGTAAGAGGGGAAAAAGTCGTGGTTGGGACGATAGAGAAAGTTGGATGTTTGAGTTAGGAAAGAATGTGGTGTGTGAGGAACGGTTGTGAAAGTGGGGGGGGACAGCGTGGAAGAGAAGGGGGGAAGGGAAGGAGAAAGGGGAAGGGGGGGAAGGTGGGGAAAGGAAGAAGAGAAGGGAAGGGGGCACTTGGGTGGGGGGGAAGGGACGCCCGTCACCCACACTCGGGGTGCAAGAGACAGAACACAGGGCGGACGGGGGAAAAGCTGGGCCTGGAACCCGGGTGGGGACAGGGCAGGTGAGGTCGAACGGGCACAGGGGGGGGAAAGGCAGGGCCGGGGAGCCATCTGGTGGGTTTGGCTCACACCGGCAGACAGGAAGATGGCGTTGTCCACAGGTTCTGGTGTGTGGGGAAAGTCCGGGGCCGGGGGCGGGGGGGCTGGGTGGTGTGGTCGCAGGCCAGCGGGCAGAATGGGGAGAGCAAGGAGGTTTAGTTGATTACATATGGGGGGAGTAAACATCTGAAGGGTGTGCCACTCCGGCAGCGCACAGAGCAAAGGGGGTGGGGTAGTGAAGTATCAGCATTACAGTGCCCCACTATCGGGTGGGGTGTTTTTGGGTTGGGGTGGGTTGGTTGGTGTTTTTGGCCGGCAGAGCGGGTGGGCGTGGGAAGTGGGGTTATAAAAGGGGGGTGTTGTAGAGGCATACATGTCACCTAGTGTGGGGGATTAAAGGTGCAGTGTGGTTGGCCGTGCCGTGGGGGGGTGGGGGCACGGGTGAACAAGGCGTGGGGTTGGGGAGGGTATGGGGTGGGGGCAGGGCAGGTGGGAGTGTGAATTCGGGGGTGTTCAGGGGGGCCTCTGGGTGGGGGGGGGCCACTGGCGGCCGGCAAGACGTTTGTGACACTGCACAGTGGGGGGGAAAAAGGGGTGGGGGTGGGTGGGGTGGGGCTTGGTGGTGTTTGTCGTTGGCGGTGTGGGGGTTGGGGGTGGTTCTTGCCGGGGGTGTTTGTGTTTGGAGTTGACCGTTCCGGGCCGGGGAGGTGGGTGGCCGTGCTCGCCGGGAACTCAGCGGGCAGGGTTTCCAACGGCCGCCGTGGGGCGCTTGGTGGGGGTTGTGGGGGGGATGTAGGTGCCGTGCGCGGGTTCGGCAGGTCGGCGCCCTGGGTGTCCCGTGCGTTCCTGGGGGTGTGGTGGGGGCCGGGGGGGGGGGGCCGGGGAGTGGGGGGGGGTGTATGGGGTTGGGGAGGCCGTGGGGTGTGGTCTGGGGGCCATGGGGGGACCGAGGGAGGCGTTGGCCGGGTTGGGGGGTGTTGGGGTGGTTGGGTGGTTGGGGGGTTGTTGGGTGCGGGGGTGGTGTTGGGGGGGGGGCCAAGGGCCGGGGGGGGGGCCGGTGTGTGGGGGGGGTGGGGTGGGGGGTGGGGGTCTTCGGTTGCCTGGGGGCCGGGGGGGGTGCCTGGGGGGGGGGGCCTGGCCGGTGGTGGGTTTGTGTCCCGGCCGTTTGTGGGTGGGAGGGGGCCGGTTGGGTTTTTGGTTGGTGGGTCCGTTGTGGGTGGGTTGCGGGTGGGTTTGTTCGGCGTTGGTGTGGGTGTTTTTGTGGGGTCCGGGGTTTTTGGTGTGTTGGCTCTCGCCCCGGTGGGTGTGCCTATGAGTTCGCTGCTTGGCTGGTGGGGCCGGGGTGGGGGGGGCCTGTGCCGGGCGGTGGAATTGGGCGCCCCAGGAGGGTTGTTTTTGTGAGGGGTGCGTGGGGGGGGGGGGGTGACTTGCCCCTTCCGCCCGGGGGTGCGCGGGCAAGGAGGTGGCGGGGGGGATGTTAGGGAGGTGGCGGGTGGTGAGGGGGGGTTAACGGTAGGGCAGGTTGTGGGTAGACTCCATACGATGTTTTCGGGGGTCCGAGGGTGGTCCCCCCGCCGGGGGGTCCGGGCGGCGGGTTGGGGTGGGGGGGTGGTCCGGGGGGGTGTGGCGCGGGGCCGGGGGGGGGGTGTGGAGGGGGGTGGCGGTGAGTTTTTGGTGCCGTGTCCTCCCCGACTCGCACAGGACAAGTTTGGGGGGAGGGGGAGGGGGGGGGGGTTAGGGTTGGGGGGAGGGCTCTGAGGCCCATGCATAGCAGAAGTGTGTGGGGCGTATCGGAGGGGCGGAACACGGGGCGGGGGGGGGGGGGGGTGGTGTTCGAGGCAATTGGTGATGGTCAAAGTGCATGCGGGTGGGGTGGTGAGTGTTGTGGTTGCTGCCTGGCAGGGACCTAGGCAAGTGACTGACGGGGGAGAGCGGAGGGGACAACAACACAGTGGAAAAAGGATGCTGTTCCTTGAGGGCTCTGGGGTTGTGATGTCGCGGACGGGAACCAGGTGGGGGGAAAGTGGGGGAGGGAGTTGGGGCACGAGGCTCGGATGAGACGAGTACAAAAGTAGCCGAGTGCAGGGGGGGGGGGTGGGGGCGAGAGAGTGAACAGGAGAAAAAAAAGCTGTGGAAAAAGAGGAAATGCGTGTCCTCCCACACGGGTGGTGTGGGGGTTGGTGGGGTTGGGGGGGGGGGCACGCGCAGACACTAGGAAAAGGCGGGACAACAGGGGGGAACGCAACGAGAGTTGTGGGTTGGTGGGGGGTGGGTGGGTGGATCGGCGGCGGGGTTTGTTGGGGGTGGGGGTGCCATGGGGGGGGTTGGGTGGGGGGTCCGGGGGTGGTCGGTTCGGTTGTCCTGGATCCCCCGGGGGGGGCCCGGGGGGGGTGGGGTGTGGGGGGTGACACTGGGAGGGGGGGGGGCAGGCTGTGGGGGGGTGTTGTAGTTGTTTAAGTGGTTTGGGTGTGGTGGGGGGTGGTGGTGGGGCCATACAAACACACTACACAGTGGGGGAAGCATGTCCCATTTCCGGGGTTGTGGGGTTGGTGGTGGGGGTGGGGGTGTGGGTTGGTTGGTGCCTTTTGCCGGTTTCCTTGCCCGCCTCCGTCCCTTTCCACCTTTCCTCCCTTCCCCCACACCCTGCATACCAACACATTCAGTTTGAAAAGCATTTCATAGTGGGGCACGGGGGCCTGCATTGGGTGGTGGTACAAACACACAGTTTGTTTGGGGGGGTGGGGTGGGGGGATGGAAAGGGGGGACATTTCCCCCACTACACTTGTGGGTGTGCATACAAGGGTGACCCCCACACAGGTTTGTATGAAGGTGGGCGGTTTCCACACAACACACCCTGCATCCAAAAAACACTAACACAGTTGTGAAAGCATTTTCCACAGCCCCACCTTGCATACAAACACACACAGTTGTGAAAGCATTTTCCATGCCCACTCCTGGCAACAGTCCTGCATACAAACACACACAGTTTGAAAGCAGATTTCTTTTCCTTTTCCTTTTCCACACACATCACAGGGGGGGCCTGCATACAAAAGGGGGTAACACACCAGTTGGGGGTGGGAGAGCCTTTTTTCCCTTCCACCCCACAAAACCCCCCTTTGGGCCTACAACACACCAGTTGGGAGCCATTTTTGGGTGGGTCCTTCCCGTGTTCCCAGCAGGGAGGGACACCTGCATACAAACGACACACAGTTGTGGGAAAGCATTGAGTCCTTAGCATTTCCACACACCCTCCCCTGCATACAAACCCAACACATGGTGAAAAGCCTTTCCTTCCACAACGGGCTCCTGCATACAAGGTGGGCACATCAGTGGTTTGCACTACATACTATGTAATAAGTGTGAGCGTGGCACGAAATGCTCGTGGGGGGTGTTGTCTGCTCTGCTCTGGGCTCGGGGTCGTCGGGTGGGTTTTGGGGGGGGTGGGTGTGGGGGGTGCCTCGGTTCACGGGGGGGGGTGGTACTCTAGAGGCGTTTGAGCACATGTTCATGGAGATTGGGTAGTATAATGTTATGGAGTGGCGGATGGATGGGAGCTGCCACTTAATATCAATCTCAGGTGGGTTGGTTCTCGCAGGTCACGGTATATCTGTAATATTCATTTCATCCAGGTCACTGTAATATCTGTAAATATTCATTCATTCCAGGTAAATGGTATATCTGTAATATTCATTCATCCAGGTCAACGGTATATCTGTAATTTCATCCATCCAGGTCACGGTATTCTGTAATATTCTCCATCCAGGTCACGGTATATCGTTGTATTCAATTAGATCAACTGGACTTGAAGTTTAGTTCTTGAAGACGTTTCGCTAGTCAGACATCAAATACTGGTCTGTGTGGGCAGAAAAACCAACACACACAGATCAGTATTTGATGTTTGACTCCCACCACCCTTTAGATCACAAGCTGGTGTCATCAGAACCCTGCAACACAGAGCTGAAAACATCCCACTAGCACTGAGGCAAAGCTAAGTAATGAAACATCTCAGAGGACCCTTAAACCTTGTGGATAACCTCTAGTCCACCTTTATACCTACCCTTAATGTCTGTATAAAACAGTACATAGTAACATAGTATTTGGAAGTTGTTATGTAACTGTTATACAGACATTATGGGTAGGGTATAAAGGTTGCACTAGATGGATGTATTTCTTTATATAACCTCCAATACTATGTTACTATGTCACTGTTATACAGACATTATGGGTAAGGTATAAAGGTTGGACTAGATGGATGTATGTCTTTATACAACTTCCAATACTATGTTACTATGTTACTGTTATACAGACATTAAGGGTAGGGTATAAAGGTTGGACTAGATGGATATCCACAAGGTTTAAGGGGTCCTCTGAGATGTTTCATTACTTTAGCCTTTGCCTCAGTGCTAGTGGGGATGTTTTCAGCTCTGTGTTGCAGGGTTCTGATGACACCAGCTTGTGATCTAAAGGGTGGTGGGAGTCAAACATCAAATACTGATCTGTGTGTGTTGGTTTTCTGCCCACACAGACCAGTATTTGATGTCTGACTAGCGAAACGTCTTCAAGAACTAAACTTCAAGTCCAGTTGATCTAATTGAATACAACGATATACCGTGACCTGGATGGATGAATATTACAGAATACCGTGACCTGGATGGATGAATATTACAGATATACCGTTACCTGGATGAATGAATATTACAGATATACCATTTACCTGGAATGAATGAATATTTACAGATATTACAGTGACCTGGATGAAATGAAGATTACAGATATACCGTGACCTGCGAGA
>JAACNH010002106.1:24675-46952 GCA_019447015.1 Hymenochirus boettgeri
GGGTCTCTGGGATGTTTCAGTGAATTTAGCCTTTGCCTCAGTGCTAATGGGGAGTTTTCAGCTCTGTGTTGCGGGGGTTCTGATGGACACCAGCTGTGATCTAAAGGGTGGTGGGAGTCAAAACATCAAATACTGATCTGTGGTGTTGGTTTTGCCCACAAAGACAGTATTTTGATGTATGACTAGCGAAAACGTTCTTCAAGAACTAAACTTCAATCCAGGTGATCTAATTGAATACAACAGTATCCGTGACTGGATGGATGAATATACAAGATTGTATTTACCGTGACTGGATGGTATGAATATTACAGATATACCGTGACCTGGATGAATGAATATTATTACCGATTCTACATTACCGGCTGACTGAATATTACAGTACCAGTGACCTGGATGAATGCATATTTAAAGATATACCGTGAAAAAAAAAACCCGTTTGGTGAAGGAAAGTACAGATATACAGTGGACCTGGGATAGAGAATATTACAGATATACCGTGCCACCGGATGCCTGGATATAAGATATACCGGACTGATGAATGATATTACAGCTATTACGTGACCTGGTGACTGAATATACAGACTATTACCATCTGATGAGGTGATTTACAATTATCGTGACCTGGATGATGAATATTACGATATACCAGGTGACCATGAAGAATAGATACGTGACTGGTAGATGAATTAGACTATACCGTGACCTGGATGAAGAATCTACAGAATAACAGTGACCTGGATGAATGAATGATTAACACAGATATACCATTACCATGGATGATATTTACAGATATACCGTGACCGGTGGATTCAGACTGCCTGGATGAAATATTACAGATATGACCGTGACCTTGGATGAATTATTACATGAGTACCGTGACCTGGATAGATGAATATTACAATATACGTACCTGGCTAATGAATTTAGATATACCGTGACCTGGATGATCGAATATTACAGATATACGTGACCTGGATGAATGAATTACAGATATACGCGTGACGGGATGAAGGAAAAATTACGAGATAAGTGACCTGATAGGAATATTACAGATATACCGTGACGGATGAGGAATACTTACAAGTATACCGTGACCTGGATGAATGATATTACCGATATACCGTACCTGGGAGATGAATATTGAAAGATAACCGTGCCCTGGATAATGAATATTACAGTAGTATACCGTGACCATGATAGATTGAATAGTATCAGCAGATACCGTGACCTGGATGAGAATGAATATTACAGATAGTACCATGCCGGATGAATGAACTACAGATATACAGTGACCTGGATGAATGAATATATACAGATATTACATGGACCTGGATGATGAAATTCAGATATACCGTGACCGATGGAGGGATGATATGTACAGATATACCGTGACCTGGATATGAATATTACAGATATTACCGTGACCGGAAGATATAGTGATATGGAGAATAATTACAGCTATACCGTGACCTGGATGAAGATATACAGATATTTACCGGACACGGAGAAGGACATATTACAGATATGATACCTGACCTGGCTGAAGAGATTACAGATATTAGTGACCATGATGAATGCCTATTAAGTATTTACCGGTGACCTGGATGAATGAATATTACAGATATACCGTGACCTGGATGAATGAATATTACAGATATACCGTGACCTGGATGAATGAATATTACAGATATACCGTGACCTGGATGAATGAGAACCTTCACAAGCATATGCGTTAGTGTGTTATTTCCGCATTTGTGCTTGCGCGTTTGCTATCTTTAAAGCGAAAATGCAAGTTTTCAGGGCCTAGCCCTAAATGTCTTTCTAAGTTTAATAACTTACGGTAAATTCAATGTCCAGATGGATGTGTGGGACATCAGCAGTAGTGGGGTGTCAGTGTGAGGGAGCAGGTTCAGGTCATTTCTGTTTTCCTCCTCTTCAGCTCTTTGCTTCTCATCCTCTGGGATGTAGGAAATCCAATGTTTTCAGTATAATGTCATGTTAGCTGATGTAAGGTATATGTCATTAATAGATAGTGGGTCTCATTAGCATCCATGTGCTGGGCTAATAATAGAGGTTAAACTCGTTCTAAACAATATTAAATTGGATACTGCAAGTTTCATTACATATTAGCACCAGCTGCATGAGAATTCCTACAGACATATGTACAACGGGAGCAATGTATTTCATAAAGCATTTCACCACTTTTAACCAGCGACGTAACTAGGAATCACTGTGCCCCCTGCGGTTGCCCCCCTCTAGTTACGACCCTGCTTTTAACTACACTATGTAAGACCAGCTCGCTAATGGCTGCTGATAAAGTGACACTGGCCTCAAATCCCTTTTGGGATTTACACACAGGTACAAAGCAGATATTAAAGACAAAACTCCACATGTGACCTTAGAAATTAGCACAATTGGAATGATATCAAAACTCCACATGTGACCTTAGAAATTAGCACAATTGGAATGATATCATGAGTACATTGCACATTAGTGTGGAGTCAATAGATTAGTGTGTTAATGGAAATTCGGGTGGTCAGTGAATGGTAGCCACAATGAATTTGACTGTTTCTGGCCCATTACAGAGCGGGCTTTGTTCCATGCTTTCCAGCCTGACATTAGTAGAGGGTTGTCCCTGCTCTCCCCTGGCAAGTCCAAAAAACGGGTATGTAGCAATGAAAGCAGGGACTGGGGGCCACAGAGTGTGAACAGAATTGATAGACTTGTTCCACAGAAATTATTTGGTGAACAAATTTGTTTTACAGAAATTATTTGGTGAACAGAATTGATAGACTTGTTCTACAGAAATTATTTGGTGAACAGAATTGATAGACTTGTTCTACAGAAATTATTTGGCAAACATTATAAGATTATTGTGGTTTATAAACATAGGGGCCGATGCAGAACCAGAAGCAGCATTAATTACCTTTGCGAGATTCCACATTTTTGTAAATCACTTTGTGAAATTTACTGAATCGTGGGATCCGGATCAGGTAAGAAGCACCGCTCTGTACCTCTGCCTTAAAGGTGTTAAGTTCTGTGCTACAAGGTAGCACAAAACTCAATGCTGCCTTTATTACATAGGTTTTAGCGCAGCGCTCTAGAAGCACATCGCTCAGTGTACACCAATAGAAGAGGATGGGGGTGACCCCACTATCTCCGCTGCCCTGTGTTTCTGGCTCTTTTCACAGCGTATGCAATTACCATTTTTGGTGAGCATCGCATGCGCTGCGATAGGGTAATATAAAAGCAATTGCAATGTTTTCGCTGCGTAGCAGGATTCTTGCGTGCTGCCTAGTGGGGCCTTGCCCATAAAAAGACCATAAGGACTGTGCCATTCAGTAGGATTTTCTTACAGCAGAGATTAAAGGAAACATTTTCCATTTACCAGGATTTATTTAGGTAATGTATGACAATAACCATTTTTAAAGGGGAAGTGGATCATATACCAGATTTTTCTTATTAAAGAGGTTAAAGGGAAATATATTATGAGCAAGAGAGTCATTAAGTGTACACATTTTTTCTAAAGGGATTAAAGGAAAAAGAAAACAATTTACCAGTTTAAATTTTTTTAAACAAAGATTAAAGGGAAAGCTTGCCATTCACCATAACCAAACATAATATAGGTAAAGATGGAGGTATGGCACTAGTAAAATCCCCAAATATTAGTCAATAAATAGGGGGGGTGCTGAACAGACGCAGTAAAACAGACTAAAAGATTCAAAAGGAGAGAAAGAAAGTCTGCAGCACTCACTTATTATCGGTGAAAAAAATATTTACATTCCTTTATTGAAGTATGTACACACATACGTTACGGGACTATATCACGTGCAAACAGAATAGTTTAAAAACCATTAAAATATATAGTATACAAATAGCAGCATCTCATATACAATAATTCAAGTAACCAAGGATGAAATGTAAAGTGCACAGTGCCATACTATGGTAAATCCTACACAGTAACGACTTACAAAAGTATATCAAGGGAAATCCTAGTATTAACAGTGTATATACTTATCTGTCCCTGTGTATGGCTCAACACTTAGAGGTATAAGCAATCCCTGGAGGTGCAGGCATAGGTATCTCTATCCAGCAATGAGAGCTACTAGATCAGAAACGGTAGGTGGAGTGGTCCCCCTGACGCGTTTCGCTTTCTCAAAAGGTACACATCGGCGGCGTCCCTCCAATACAAATATATAGGCCTCAGTGTACAGCACGTTCAGCCCGTACTCGCGTAGCTACGCAATCACGTTCAAATGCGTGCGTCTGCCTAATCGGGCTTGCGTGCATATCATTAATACCAATGAAGAGTGGAGAAACGTTCCGGCCTAATCGCGCATGCGCTGTAGCGTATACACTAACTGTGAGCAGAGTTATACAGAGAACGACACCTGCCTGAAACCATTAAAGTTATTGGACCACCAACCGTCTGCAACCGATGGCCCCACATGCTATAATAAGAAAAGTATATACCACGTGATATATATACAACGTATTACATACATAACAATAAGACCTAGCACAATAAGGATAGTAGCAACAGAGAGATAATGTTTAATTAATAAGCCCCAAGACCCAGGGTTTTTTGTCCGACCATATAATTGAATACTAAGACAAACATATATAAACGGTCAATGAGGATTAAGTATTCAATTTATACCCCCTATAGACGAAGTTATTCCTTAAAAAACGGTGGGTTTTACCCAAAGAGGGGTATCGGGGTAAATAACCCCTGAAATGGAAGAGTGTAGACGGATGGTAGCAGGTGGCAGTTCATCTAATGTTACAGCCAATGAACGATCCGCCATAAAGGAGCTTCAGGATATGAAAGATGTTGTGATAAAGAGGTCTGACAAAGGGGAGAATGTGGTGCTATGGACCGAGCACCTCTATTTGATTGAGGCTAAAAAACAGCTCGATAATAGGGAGAACTACACCCCCCTTCCCTCTAATCCTACACATATTTTTCAGAAAAGACTGATGAGTCTACTGGATGATGCCCTAGAAGTGGGTGACATCACCATGGAGGAAGCAAGGTTTCTTTACAAGGTGCACCCCAAGACGCCAACATTCTACATGCTCCCCAAAGTACATAAGAACATCCGACGACCACCAGGTAGACCTATAATATCTGGAATAGACAGTCTAAATGAAAATCTATGCTTATATGTGGATAAATTTCTACAACCTTTTGTGTTTCAACTAGACTCGTATCTCCGGGATACAGCAGACTTCATCTCAAAGATACAAGATATACCAGTGGAAGATAAACATCTTTTAATCACATGTGACGTCGAGTCTTTATATTCTAACATCGACCATGAAACTGGCATAGAAGCCTGCCGGTATTTTTTGGATATGAAACTGCAAACGGGGAAGGATAAAACGGGAACGGTAATCAAATGTTTTAAATTTATACTATTCCACAACTACTTGCTATTCCACAACTAACCTTGCTCAAGAAAGCCATTAGGCATACTGAGGAATGGAAGTCTTTTAAACCCCATTAAATTAAACAAGGATATATATATGCTAAATAACATATAACATATATATGCTAAATAAAAGTTGAGACCACTTGATCTTACCAGATCTAACGAAGGCCTATTAGTCTGCACCAAATTTGAGCTGTGGGGGGGCTAGCTGATGAGATCTAACAAAACAACTAGTTGATTTTACCGGATCTAACAAATATCTTCCAAACTAGCTAACTGTTTGATCAATTGTTTGATAAGGGGGGGCTGATGACAGTTTAGTCCCCCCCTGCAAATAACTGGTAATATCTCTAATTTTATATGAGATCTAACACAGACAACAATTGATCTTACCTGATCTAACAAAGATCTAACCAACTGCATATGTTTTGCATAGGGGGGGCTAACACGGCTGAGGTCCTTTACCTCCTGTTCTTCAATAAAACCGAATACCAAAAAGAGGTTTTACCAGTGGAGATTCCCTTTATAGTGATTTCTGGTCCTGGTGTGTAGCTGTCCCAGTGTGCATTGCTTCCATGCTACTGTTTGTCTCTACTAACCTCAGTTTTTACCCAAGTGAAGGGGCTGGAGGTACCTGGACCCCCCAACGAACCGGGTGAGTGTTTAATAGTTGTAATACATACCTTTTTATAGCTACAGATGGAACGTCTCATCAATCAAGTGCGGGCCCGAGGGGTACACACTGTGGCCCCCACATCATCACAAGTTATTATTATACACATTTTATAATTGGTGATTAGAAAGTTTGGATGTGGGAGACGGGTTTGAGATGCCTCTAAAAGTAAGTTTAACCGGACTCATTAAATATTGATCAACATAAAGTTATTGTATATAGTTAATTAACAGACACAGAACTAAAATCTGGCCACAGTACAGATACTGTATGGTACATGTCTAGGATGTGTAGTCATCTCATGTAATGACAATCTACCAATGTACTTTATAATGTTTCTTTCACTGCAAAATAAAATGGGGAAAGTCTCAGATCTGACATTATTCACTAATTATCAGATTGCTTGTGAAGGTTCTCATTCATCCAGGTCATGGTATATCTGTTGTATTCAATTAGATCAACTGGACTTGAAATTAGTTTTGAAGACGTTTCGCTAGTATCCGACTGGCTTTCTCAATTCAGAATGATTGTACAAGAATCTGTGGCAATTATGTACCCTGGAAAATGCCAATTAGCATATCACAGCCGGTGGTTAAGGGTGTGATAGGATAGTGGCTAAGAGGTGTATGGAACGCCCAGAGTAAGACTGCTTGGTAGAATAAGGAAAATGGTAAACTGGAAGTAGAGGTTTACAGAAAACCAACACACACAGATCAGTGATTGATGTTTGACTCCCACCACCCTTTAGATACAAGCTGGGGTCATCAGAACCTGCAACACAGAGCCGAGAACACCCCCACTAGCACAGAGCCGAGAACACCCCCACTAGCACAGAGCCGAGAACACCCCCACTAGCACAGAGCCGAGAACACCCACTAGCACAGAGGCGAAGGCTAAAGAAATGAAACATCTCAGAGGAGCCCTTAAAACTTGTGGATATCCAGACTGGGCCTTTGTCAAAATAAGTAGAGGAAGAAAAGAACACGAATACCAACAGTGAGGGGAAAAGCAAGACAGGAGGAAGAACATGGTCATCCCATATGTAGCGGGGTCTCCGAGAAATTAAGAAGAATTTCAAAAAACATGTATCCCTGTCTGCTTTAAACCGAACAACACACATGAGGCAGCAATTGGTACATCCGAAAGACCCAATACCTAAACACAAGAAAAGGACATCATATATGCAGTGCAGTGAAGAATGCTCTGATTTGTATGTGGGGGAGACCAAACAGCAACTGCATCACGTATGGCCCAGCACAGAAGAGCCAATTCCTCGGTCAGGACTCAGCCGTGTATCTGCATCTTAAGGATAAAGGACATACCTTTGAAGTTGTAATGTACATACGGCGAAGGAACGTGACTGGTTCAAGAGAGGTGTTAAGGAGCCATTTAGTGAAAATAAAGAAACCAAGCCTAAATAGGGTGGGGGGGTTCGACACCCACGTCTGCCATGTACAATGCTGTTTAACACCTTAACTCTGGGCGTTTCTATAACACCTTTAGCACTATCCTATCACACCTTAACCATGGCTGTGATATGCTAATTGGGATTTCCAGGGTACATAAGTGCCACAGATTCTTGTACAAGTCATTCTGAATTGAGAAAGCCAGCGGATGACTAGCGAAACGTCTTCAAGAACTACATTTCAAGTCCAGTTGATCTAATTGATACAACAGATAATTATCAGATTATTTTTATAAACCATTTTCAGAAATATTGTTCCTGTGTGAGAAAAGACTTACTGTAAAGAGAATATTAATTTCAAAAATATTCGATTCCTAGCTTAAACTTAAATAATGAAGAGGTTTCTCCCCTGTGTGGATTCGCTGGTGTATTTGAAGGTTGCTCTTCTGAGAGAATTCTTTTCCAAATCTGTACATGAAAAGGGTTTTCCCTGTGTGGATTCGCTGGGGTATTGAAGGTGGCTCTTGTCAGAGAATTTTTTCAATTCTGCACATGAAAGGGTTTTTCTCCTGTGTGGATTCGCTGGTGTCTTTGAAGGTGGCTCTTGCGAGAGTTCTTTCCCACATTCTGTACATGAAAAGGGGTATTCCCCTGTGTGAATTAGCTGGTGTTTTTGAAGGTGGCTCTTTGAGAGAATTCTTTGCCACTTCTGTGCATGAAAAGGGTTTTTCTCCTGTGTGGATTCGCTGTGTATTTGAAGGTCATCTTCTGAGAGAATCTTTTTCCACATTCTGTACATGAAAAGGGTTTTTCCCCTGTTGGATTCGCTGGTGTATTTGAAGGTTGCCCTTTTCAGAGAATCTTTTCACATTCTGTACATGAAAAGGTTTTCTCCAGTGTGGATTCGCTGGTGTCTTTGAAGGTGGCTTTGTCAGAGAATTCTTTCCACATTCTTGTACATGAAAAGGGTTTTTCTCCTGTGTGGATTATGGTGTATTATAAGGTCTGTTCTTCTGAGAGAATTCTTCCCACATTCTGTATTGAAAAGGGTTTTTCTCCTATGTGGATTCGCTGGTGTCTTTGAAGGTCACTTTTCTGAGAGAACTCTTCCCACTTCTGACATGAAAAGGGTTTTCCCCTGTGTGAATTCGCTGGTGTTTTTGGGGTTATCCTTGAGAGAGAATTCTTTCCACATTCTGCACATGAAAAGGGTTTTTCTCCTGTGTGGATTCGTGGTGTATTTGAAGGTTGCCCTCATTGAGAAATTTCTTCCACATTCTGTACATGGAAAGGGTTTTTCTCCTGTGTGGATTCGCTGGTGATTTGAAGGTCACTCTTGTAAGAGAATTTCTTCCACATTCTGTACACAAAAATTTTTTGTCCTGTGTGGTTTCTCTGATGGGAAAGAAGGACTTTCTTACTAGTAGTAAACTTTTACCCACATTCAGTACATGAAAATAGATTCTCCCTTGTGTGGATTCTTTGGTGTATTTGAAGATGGGACTTTTGAGAGAATTGTTTCCCCCATTCTGTAAAAGAAAAAAAGTTTTGAAAAAGTTAGAATGGTTTATAATAGTAGAAAGCATTGTCATAGAGATATTTTTTACATTCTGTACAAGTGAAAGGTTTCTCACCTGTGTGGGTGGTTTGGTGAGTAATAAGACATTGCATCTAGAAACGTTTTCCTCACATTCTGTACAAGTGAAAGGTTTCTCAGTCGTTGATAGAGGATTGAGGGATCTTTGTGTTGAATTTCTCCCCACACTCAGTGTATGATGGGACATTCTGTACAAGTGAAAGGTTTCTCAGTCTGTTGATATAATATTTCCTTGGCTGTACCCAGTGTATTAGGGGAACCATTGGATTCTGGACCTTGATTGTTCTGGTGTTCGGACTTGATAGACATTTTAGAGAACAAACTCTCCCGGTTACTGAATCGATTCTCTAGAAGAATAAAAATAAAGGGACATTTTTATATTAACCATTATTTTTGCCAATTCATTACCAGAACACTTTGCTTTATTTTGCCTTTTATAATTATTTATCGCTATATTTATAAAGAGGCCAATAATGTTTCCTCCTTTCTTATTTACTCGATCATGTCTAAACAAGGAGAATCCTGCTGATATTTCATGGAAACCAATCACGGGTCCTATTGAAGGCTACATACGGTAACAAACATGACTTAGTTACCTTTTTGCCCAGTTTTGATGAATAACTCATCCAGTCTACATCAGGGGTGTAACCCTGTCCCTACTGGTAATCCTGTCCTGGTTGGTAACCCTGTCTCTACTCGTAATCCAGTCCTGGTTGGTAATCCTGTCTCTAGTGGTAATCCAGTCCTGGTTGGTAACCCTGTCTCTACGGGTAATCCAGTCCTGGTTGGTAACCCTGTCCCTACTGGTAATCCAGTCCTGGTTGGTAACCCTGTTTCTACTGGTAACCCTGTCCTGGTTGGTAACCCTGTCCTTATGGGTAATCCTGTCCTGGTTGGTAACCCTGTCCTTATGGGTAACCCTGTCCTGGTTGGTAACCCTGTCCCTATGGGTAATCCTGTCCTGGTTGGTAACCCTGTCCTGGTTGCTAACCCTGTCCCTATGGATAATCCTGTCCTGGTTCGTAACCCTGTCCTGGTTCGTAACCCTGTCCCTACGGGCTGGTTGGTAACCCTGTCCCTACGGGTAATCCTGTCCTGGTTGGTAACCCTGTCCCTATGGGTAATCCTGTCCTGGTTGGTAACCCTGTCCCTATGGGTAATCCTGTCCTGGTTCGTAACCCTGTCTCTACTGGTAATCCAGTCCTGGTTGGTAAACCTGTCCCTACTGGTAATCCAGTCCTGGTTGGTAACCCTGTCCCTACGGGTAACCCTGTCCTGGTTGGTAACCCTGTTCCTATGGGTAATCCTGTCCTGGTTGGTAACCCTGTCCTTACTGGTAATCCTGTCCTGTTTGGTAACCCTGTCCTTACTGGTACTGGTAATCCTGTCCTGTTTGGTAACCCTGTCCCTATGGGTAATCCTGTCCTGGTTGGTAACCCTGTCCCTACTGGTAAACCAGTCCTGGTTGGTAACCCTGCCCCTACTGGTAAACCAGTCCTGGTTGGTAACCCTGTCCCTACTGGTAAACCTGTACTGGTTGGTAACCCTGTCCCTGCTGGTAAACCTGTCCTGGTTGGTAACCCTGTCCCTGCTGGTAAACCTGTCCTGGTTGGTAACCCTATCCCTGCTGGTAAACCTGTCCTGGTTGGTTACCCTGTCACTGCTGGTAAACCTGTCCTGGTTGGTAACCCTGTCCCTGCTGGTAATCCTGTCCTGGTTGGTTACCCTGTCCCGGTTGATAGGTCTGTCCCTGCTGGTAACCCTGTCCCTGCTGGTAACCCTATCCCGGTTGATAGGTCTGTCCCTGCTGGTAACCCTGTCCCTGCTGGTAACCCTACTGGTACATCTGTTCCTGTTTTACCCACTCTTATCCAGCCTTCAGTTTCTTATACAAGAATGGCTACAATAAATCCCAATACTGTTCCTATGCACCGTCCATATGTACCTAACAATGTACCATCTAGGAGGAATGTTGTCAATTTGAAGTGGGCGGGGGAGGGTCCTGCGCCAGGGAGGGACAATGTTATTGATCGGCTATTCCGGGCTGGGTTCGATGCTGCCGACATCTTTGCATTTATTTCTGGTCCCAATCCTGGGGAATTTATTGTGAGTTTTGATAGAGCCCAGGAACTTGACACTTTCTGGAAGAGTTTTGACGGATTTCCTGCACTGTGGAAACATTTCAGGGCATTGGCGGTCTCCAAGCCGGGTGTTGTAAGGGTGACCATTAAGGTCTTTAATGAGAGCATTCCACCCTCTGACCTGAAAACCTGGCTTGGTAGATACGGCACTGTCCAGAATGATCTGTAAAGAACCTTGACCACAATGGCATATGGGATGGAGGCTGGAGATGTAATATAAAGTTACATGTTATACGCAATGTTACCCAGCACATTCCCAATTCTGCCTATATTGGTAAAGATCGCATACAATGTTTCTACCCAGGCCAGCCAAGGCAATGCTGGAAGTGTGGGTCCTTTAGGCATTTGAGTATGTTTTGTGACAAGCTGAAATGTGCTTTGTGTTTAAATCTGGGGCATGTGGCTAAAGAGTGTCCCAACAGCATCTGCTGCAACCTGTGTGGGGGGACAGGGCATTCCTACACCTCGTGCCCTGTCTCCTGGCAGCAAATTGAGAAGGAGTTTTCGGAGGAAATGGAGGAAGCAGTGGATGCTGTAGTTGAACTGGCCCCAGAAACACCTGAACTTGTTGTAATATCCAACCCACCTGTGGAGAATAAAGCAGGATCTACACAGAGAAAAGCCCCAGCTGAGATTAAACCCAAACACCTGTCAAGTAAAACTCGCCAGTGTCAAGTCCATACGATCTGTGCGGAAACCAACTGGTTTGAGACCCTCCCCTCCTGTCAGACCCACATCCTCCAGTAGGAAGCTCCCTCCTGCAGAGGAAGGAGGCTGGGCGACGGTAAAAAAGAAAGGTGGGGGTCCCAAAACCAAAAATTATTATTATTATTAACAACATATCTGTTGTATTCAATTAGATCAACTGGACTTGAAATGTAGTTCTTGAAGACGTTTCGCTAGTCATCCGACTGGCTTTCTCAATTCAGAATGACTTGTACAAGAATCTGTGGCAATTATGTACCCTGGAAAATCCCAATTAGCATATCACAGCCAGGTGTTAAGGGTGTGATTAGATAGTGGCTAAGAGGTGTTATAGGAACGCCCAGAGTAAGGTGTCAAAACAGCATTGTACATGGCAGACAGTTGGTGTCGAACCCCCCCACCTCTATTTAGGCTTGGTTTCTTTATTTTCACATAAATGGCCTCCTTAACACCTCTCTTGAACCAGTCACGTTCCTTCGCCAGTATGTTAACATTACAATCTTCAAAGGTATGTCCTTTATCCTTAAGATGCAGATACACGGCTGAGTCCTGACCCGAGGAATTGGCTCTTCTGTGCTGGGCCATACGTTGATGCAGTTGCTGTTTGGTCTCCCCCACATACAAATCAGAGCATTCTTCACTGCACTGCACTGCATATATGATGTCGCTTTTCTTGTGTTTTGGTATTGGGTCTTTCGGATGTACCAATTGCTGCCTCAGTGTGTTGTTCGGTTTAAAGCAGACAGGGATACGATGTTTTTTGAAAATTCTTCTTAATTTCTCGGAGACCCCTGCTACATATGGGATGACCATGTTCTTCCTCCTGTCTTGCTTTTCCCCTTCACTGTTGGTATTCGTGTTCTTTTCTTTCCTTCTACTTCTTTTGACAAAGGCCCAGTCTGGATATCCACAAGTTTTAAGGGCTCCTCTGAGATGTTTCATTTCTTTAGCCTTCGCCTCTGTGCTAGTGGGGATGTTCTCAGCTCTGTGCTAGTGGGGATGTTCTCAGCTCTGTGTTAGTGGGGATGTTCTCAGCTCTGTGCTAGTGGGGATGTTCTCAGCTCTGTGCTAGTGGGGATGTTCTCAGCTCTGTGCTAGTGGGGATGTTCTCGGCTCTGTGTTGCAGGGTTCTGATGACCCCCAGCTTGTGATCTAAAGGGTGGTGGGAGTCAAACATTAAATACTGATCTGTGTGTGTTGGTTTTCTGTAAACCTCTACTTCCAGTTTACCATTTTCCTTAACTTCTACCAAGCAGTCCAAGAAAGCCAATTTGTTGTTTTGTGGGGGGGTTCGACACCATCTGTCTGCCATGTACAATGCTGTTTTAACACCTTACTCTGGGCGTTCCTATAACACCTCTTAGCCACTATCCAATCACACCCTTAACACCTGGCTGTGATATGCTAATTGGGATTTTCCAGGGTACATAATTGCCACAGATTCTTGTACAAGTCATTCTGAATTGAGAGACCCAGTCGGATGACTAGCGAAACGTCTTCAAGAACTACATTTAAAGTCCAGTTGATCTAATTGAATACAACAGATATACCATGACCTGGATGAATGAGAACCTTCACAAGCATTATTAACAACAACCCTATGGAAACAGACAACCCATATTCCATATTGAATATTGAAAATGACCAAGACATCAATGAGGTAACCTGCTGTCTAGAAAGAGAACTAGATAATAATGATGTCTTGGTGGAAATTGGTTTGGAGGAAGCAGAATATTTACCTTTAGGTTTATCTGCAAAGAGAGAAGGGTCCGATGATGAGGGAAGGAGGGTAAAAAAGGGGAAATGAAAACTCCCCATAATTTCAATTACCCTGTAAATGGCTGTGCCCCCTCCAATTCGCTGTGCAACCATCAATGTTGCCAGCATCAAGTCTGTAAGTGCACGTAGAATGGCCTATTTTTTGCTCTGCCAAATTGAGGCAGACATTTTATTTTTGCAAGAGACCAGGCTTAAAGGGAAATTGAGGCAGACATTTTATTTTTGCAAGAGACCAGGCTTAAAGGGTATCTCCACTGGTTTTTAGAAGTTTTGGCAATCCCGTTCTATTGAAGAACGGGAGGTAAAGGAGCTGTGCCTTACCTTCCGTTCTTCAATAGAACACACAGGAGGCAGGAGAGAAGGTAAGAAAACCACCCCCCCCAGACACAGGGTTAAACACAGAATACTGGGGGGTACGGGATGGGTAATGGGAACAGATACGGGTTAAACACAGTATTACTGGGGGTATGGGATGGGTAATGGGCACAGACACAGGGTTAAACACAGTATTACTAGGGGGGTACGGGATGGGTAATGGGCACAGACACAGGGTTAAACACAGTATTACTGGGGGTATGGGATGGGTAATGGAACAGACACAGGGTAAACACAGTATTACTGGGGGTATGGGATGGGTAATGGGAACAGACACAGGGTTAAACACAGTATTACTGGGGGGTATGGGATGGGTAATGGGCACAGACACAGGGTTAAACACAGTATTACTGGGGTACGGGATGGGTAATGGGAACAGACACAGGGTTAACACAGTATTACTGGGGGTACGGGATGGGTAATGGGAACAGATACAGGGTTAAACACAGTATTACTGGGGGTATGGGATGGGTAATGGCACAGACACAGGGTTAAACACAGTATTACTGGGGGTACGGGATGGGTAATGGGAACAGATACAGGGTTAAACACAGTATTACTGGGGGTATGGGATGGGTAATGGGAACAGACACAGGGTTAAACACAGTATTACTGGGGGTATGGGATGGGTAATGGAACACAGATACAGGGTTAAACACAGTATTACTGGGGGGTACGGGATGGGTAATGGGAACAGACACAGGGTTAAACACAGTATTACTGGGGGGTATGGGATGGGTAATGGGAACAGATAACGGGTTAAACACAGTATTACTGGGGGTACGGGATGGGTAATGGGCACAGACACAGGGTTAAACACAGTATTACTGGGGGGTACGGGATGGGTAATGGGAACAGACACAGGGTTAAACACAGTATTACTGGGGGTAGGGATGGGTAATGGGAACAGATACAGGGTTAAACACAGTATTACTGGGGGGAGGATGGGTAATGGAACAGACACAGGGTAAACACAGTATTACTGGGGGTACGGGATGGGTAATGGGAACAGACACAGGTTAAACACAGTATTACTGGGGGGTGCGGGATGGGTAATGGGAACAGACACAGGGTTAAACACAGTATTACTGGGGGTATGGGATGGGTAATGGGAACAGACACAGGGTTAAACACAGTTACTGGGGGTACGGGATGGGTAATGGGAACAGACACAGGGTTAAACACAGTATTACTGGGGGGTATGGATGGGTAATGGGAACAGATACAGGGTAAACACAGATTACTGGGGGGTATGGGATGGGTAATGGGAACAGACACAGGGTTAAACACAGTATTACTGGGGGTATGGGATGGGTAATGGGCACAGACACAGGGTTAAACACAGTATTATAGGGGGTAAGGGATGGGTAATGGGCACAGACACAGGGTTAAACACAGTATTACTGGGGGTATGGGATGGGTAATGGGAACAGATACAGGGTTAAAACAGTATTACTGGGGGTATGGATGGGTAATGGGAACAGACACAGGGTTAAACACAGTATTACTGGGGGGTATGGGATGGGTAATGGGCACAGACACAGGTTAAACACAGTATTACTGGGGGTATGGGATGGGTAATGGGCACAGACACAGGTTAAACACAGTTATACTGGGGGTAGGGATGGGTAATGGGACAGACACAGGGTAAACACAGTATTAATGGGGGGTATGGGATGGGTAATGGGAACAGACACAGGGTTAAACACAGTATTACTGGGGGGTACGGGATGGGTATGGGAACAGACACAGGGTTAAACACAGTGTTACTGGGGGGTATGGGATGGGTAATGGGAACAGACACAGGGTTAAACACAGTATTACTGGGGGTATGGGATGGGTAATGGGAACAGACACAGGGTTAAACACCGTATTACGGGGGGTGGGATGGGTAATGGGAACAGATACAGGGTTAACATATTACTGGGGGTATGGGATGGGTAATGGACAGACACAGGGTAAACAGTATTACTGGGGGTATGGGATGGGTAATGGGAACAGATACAGGGTTAAATACAGTATTACTGGGGGGTATGGGATGGGTAATGGGAACAGATACAGGGTTAAATACAGTATTACTGGGGGTATGGGATGGGTAATGGGAACAGACACAGGGTTAAAACACAGTATAATGGGGGTATGGGATGGGTAATGGGAACAGACACGGGTTAAACACAGTATTACTGGGGGGTATGGGATGGGTAATGGGAACGACACAGGTTAAACACAGTATTACTGGGGGGTATGGGATGGGTAATGGGAACAGACACAGGGTTAAATACAGTATTACTAGGGGGTTACGGGATGGGTAATGGGAACAGACACAGGGTTAAACACAGTATTACTGGGGGGTACGGATGGGGAATGGGAACAGACACAGGGTTAAACACAGTATTACTGGGGGGTATGGGATGGGTAATGGGAACAGATACAGGGTTAAACACAGTATTGGGGGTATGGGATGGGTAATGGGAACAGATACAGGGTTAAACACAGTATTACTGGGGGGTACGGGATGGGTAATGGGAACAGATACACGGGTTAAACACAGTATTACTGGGGGGTATGGGATGAGTAATGGGAACAGACACAGGTAGGGTAATGCGGTGGACCAAAACATTAAATTCACAAGGGAAGAGGTACAAAACAACAAACTGGCTTTCTTGGACTGCTTGGTAGAAGTTAAGGAAAATGGTAAACTGGAAGTAGAGGTTTACAGAAAACCAACACACACAGATCAGTATTGATGTTTGACTCCCACCACCTTTAGATCACAAGCTGGGGGTCATCAGAACCCTGCAACACAGAGCCGAGAACATCCCCACTAGCACAGAGGCGAAGGCTAAAGAAATGAAACATCTCAGAGGAGCCCTTAAAGGGCATGTCCACCCCAAAAACTATAATCCCCCCAACTATGGCCCCACCATGTAGTGTAGTTTAATCCTTACCTCACATCCCAACTCCATCTGGTTCTCCTGTAGTTCCCCCCCAAAGTTCCAAAAACTGCCACCAGGAGGCTAGCAGGTCCATATAGGACACTGCCTGCTACCTGGCCTCCGGAGATTCCTGCCATGCGTGCTGCAGCCCTTCTCCCCCCTCCCTCCTCTCCCCTCCCGTTCTACTATCCCTCCCCCTAGCTCAAATCCCCCTTAATATTGTGCTCCCCTATGTCCCCCAGCCCCAACCGCATTTTTTTTTTTTAAAAGCTCCCCAAACTCTTACTTACCTCTCCGCTTCTCCGTGCACTGAATGACCGGCAGCCGCGTCCGTGATTGGCTGCCGCTCAGCCAATCACAGACGCGACTGCCGGTCCCGCCCCTCTGCTTGCATTCTCGCAAGCAGAGGGCCGGCAGTGCGGCGGAGGATCGAGGGGAGGTAAGTAAAGGTTTGGGGGGCTTTCTGAAAAAAAAATGATGCGGTTGGGGCTGGGGACTGGGGGAACATTATATTAAAATGAATTTTCGGGGTGGACATAGCCTTTAAAACTTGTGGATATCCAGACTGGGCCTTTGTCAAAAGAAGTAGAAGGAAAGAAAAGAAAAGAACACGAATCCAACAGTGAAGGGGGAAAAGCAAGACAGAAGGAAGAACATGGTCATCCCATATGTAGCAGGGGTCTCCGAGAAATTAAGAAGAATTTTCAAAAAACATCGTCCTGTTGCTTTAAACCGAACAACACACTGAGGCAGCAATTGGTACATCCGAAAAACCCAATACCAAACAAACAAGAAAAGCGACAATATATGCAGTGCAGTGCAGTGAAGAATGCTCTGATTTGTATGTGGGGGAGACCAAACAGCAAATGCATCAACGTATGGCCCAGCACAGAAGAGCCAATTCCTCGGGGCAGGACTCAGCCGTGTATCTGCATCTTAAGGATAAAGGACATACCTTTGAAGATTGTAATGTTAACATACTGGCGAAGGAACGTGACTGGTTCAAGAGAGGTGTTAAGGAGGCCATTTATGTGAAAATAAGAAAACCAAGCCTAAATAGAGGTGGGGGGGTTCGACACCAACTGTTGCCATGTACAATGCTGTTTAAAACCTTACTCTGGCGTTGCTATAACACTCTTAGCCACTATCCAATCACACCCTTAACACCTGGCTGTGATATGCTAATTGGGATTTTCCAGGGTACATAATTGCCACAGATTCTTGTACAAGTCATTCTGAATTGAGAAAGCCAGTCGGATGACTAGCGAAACGTCTTCAAGAACTACATTTCAAGTCCAGTTGATCTAATTGAATACAACAGATATACCATGACCTGGATGAATGAGAACCTTCACAAGCATATGTCTGTATAACAGTTACATAGTAACATAGTATTGGAGGTTGAATAAAGACATATGTCTATCTACACCAACCTTTACACCCTACATATAATGACCACACTGATGTACAACACCATGCAGAAGTAAACTAGAGCAGTGGTATAAGTGACAGTAAATATATAATACTGCCCTTATTAGTATGCAGTGGTAACATAGTATTGGAGGTTGAATAAAGACCTGCATCTGTCTAGTATTTCCTTTATATCCTACCCATAATGCCTGGCTAACATTGCATCTGCATACTTCCCATTTTGAGTTAGTTGGTGGCCATGTCTCTGTATGCACCTATGCATTTGGCATACCATTTTATTTAGGACATGTGGGTGATTGACATTTAGTGAAATTTTTATGTCAAGTGGGTTTATATCAGATTTCCAACTTTGCCCTTTGGCTGTTACTGACTGGCCCCTTAATACTAGACCTGTACACAAAAATTCTTAATATTAATTGATTGTCTCATGCTGGATACTTGGTTTATTTTTATTTAATAAAAAAAAATGACCTAATTAATTGAATTTGTATAGATATTATACACCTTTTATTATAAATTGCAACTAATAATATAAAAATTCAATGAACCAGTAATATTAATTTAGCTTTTTATAAAGTCCATATTTGCAATCTGTACAAAAGTATTGTCCTATTGGTCTAGCCCTTCACCATAATCCGAGTTTATCATGAGGCCTCCTGTGAAATTTAATTGCCCACCCCTGATGTAGACTGGATGAGTTATTCATCAAAACTGGGCAAAAAGGTAACTAAGTCATGTTTGTTACCGTATGTAGCCTTCAATAGGACCCGTGATTGGTTTCCATGAAATATCAGCACTATTGTATTTATTTACAGTCTACAGACTACTGATCTGTTACAGGAAAATACATATTGTACATGAGTTAGAGGGATTTACTTGTATAGTTCTATTTTAATAAGATATTTCATGTCCCGGTCCATGGCTTTGGCTTGTTATTTACATTGTACCAGACGTCACTCTGGAGTGAAAGTCATTGGAATGTAAAGAGACAGTCCAGATACAAGACAATGGGTTCTAGTTACACTTACTGTAGCACACAGGGGTGGTACCACACCCTTCCTTTGGATGGACAGTATTTGTTTCTATATTCTCTAGCCTTTGTCTGTGTAAGGGGAATCAGTAGACCACCTGCTGTGGATGCTCCAGAAAATCCATTTCCTTGCATTGTAAAGTTTCTTTGTGAAAATTCCCAAACCTTTTCCTGACAGGGGAATGTATTGGGATCAGTAAAATATCCAATAGGATTTTAAACAAATATAGAATTTTATGGGCGGTTACATCTTCATCCAATCCAAATCCTCCTCATGTTAGTGAATGAAAGGCCTAGTGTATAAATAAGAAAGACAGGAGACCCTTCAGAGATCTCTAATGTAGAAAATCCTGGCTGTAGCATATCACAAGGGATCCCCACGATATAACAGGGTACACTATGTTTGATGGCACTTTATAATATTTATGTTTAAACATTTTATAGGATTATTTTGTAATGAATTGTTTGTTAGTTTTCCTTATAAAAATATAAATAGTGAATGTATTTGTTTATTAGACTCTCTAGATATTACCCAATACATTTCTGTTATTTAGTTCAACTCTGAAAGAATCCTCATTTAGGTGGGAATATTTCTACTCTCATCAGTGTTTTTATATATTAACAGCATACAGAGTTATATCATATATTGTATGATACAGTATATCATAGTGTCTGGTAATCCGTTTAGCTGGAATATTGGGATGGAATTGGTCAGTGGTACCACTATCAATACTAAATGGAGATATTACCCAGGATATTATATGTACCAGGGTGGATAATAGGAGATAATACCCAGGAATTATATGTAACAGGGTGGCTATATAGGAGATAATACCCAGATATTATATGTAACAGGGTGGTTATATAGGAGATAGTACCCAGGATATATATGTAACAGGGTGGCTAATTAGGAGATATACCCGGATATTATATGTAACAGGGTGGTATTAGGAGATAATACCCAGATATTATATGTAACAGGGTGCTATATAGGATGATATACCCAGGATATTATATGTACAGGGTGGCTATATAGGAGATAATACCAAGATATTATATGTACAGGGTGGTTATATGGAGATAATATCCCGATATTATATGACAGGGTGGCTATATAGGGATAGTACCCAGGATATTATATGTAACAGGGTGGCTATATAGGAGATATACCCAGGATATTATAGTGTAACATGGGGTGGCTATATAGGAGATAGTACCCAGGATATTATATATAACAGGGTGGTTATATAGGAGATAGTACCCAGGATATTATATGTAACAGGGTGGTTATATAGGAGATAATACCCAGGATATTATATGTAACAGGTGGTTTATGGAAGAGTACCCAGGATATTATATGTAACAGGTGGCTATATAGGGATGGTACCCAGGATATTATATGTAACAGGGTGGCTATATAGGATATATACCCAGATATTAATGTACAGGTGGCTACTAGAGATAATACCCAGGATATTATTGTAACAGGGTGGCCTAATAGGAGATAACCCAGGGATATTATCTGTACAGTGCGTTATATAGTAAGACGGATAAGATTGTATGGATTACCCAGGATATTATATATTAACAGGTGGCTAATAGGAAATCTAATCCCAGGATATTTAGTGTAACACCGGTTGGCTATATAGAGATGAACCCCAGGATATTTATTAACAGGTGTTATGAGACGTACCACTATATATGTGAACAGGCTATATAGGAGATAGTACCCAGGTATTATATGACAGGGTGCTATTGAAGGAGATACTACCACCAGGATATAGATGTAACAGGGTGCTATTAGGAGATATACCCAGGATATATATGGTAACATGGTGGCTATAGTGGAGATAATACCAAGGATATTATATGTAACAGGTGCTATATAGGAATAATACCCAGGATATTATGTAACAGGGTGGCTTATAGGAGATAGTACCCAGGATATTATATGTAACAGGGTGGCTATATAGGAGATGTACCCGGATATTATATGTAACAGGGTGGCTATATAGGAGATATACCCGGATATTTATAAACAGGTGGCGTTATAGAGGATAGTACCCAGGATATTATAGTAACAGGGTGGCTATATAGGAGATAATACCCAGATATATATGTAACAGGGTGGCTATATGGAGATATAACCCAGGATATTATATGTAACAGGGTGGCATATAGGAGATTACCCAGATATTATATGTAACAGGGTGGGCTATATAGGAGATATACCCAGGATATTATATGTAACAGGGTGGTATATAGGAGATAATACCCAGGATATTATATGTAACAGGGTGGGTATTAGGAGAATACCCAGATATTATATGTACAGTGGCTATATGGAAGATGTACCCAGGATAGTATAACAGGGTGGCTATATAGGAGATAGTACCCAGATATTATATGTCGGGTGGCTATATAGGAGATAATACCAGGATATTATATGTAACAGGGTGGCTATATAGGAGATAATACCCAGGATATTATAGTAACAGGTGGTTATAGGAGATAATACCCAGGATATTATATGTACAGGGTGGCATATAGGAGATATACCCAGATATTATATGTAACAGTGGCTATATAGGAGATAATACCCAGGATATTATATGTAACAGGTGGGTATATAGGAGATAGTACCCAGGATATTATATTTAACAGGGTGGCTTATATAGGGATAAAATACCCAGGATATTATATGTACCAGGATGGTGCTAATAGGAGATAACCCCCCACCCAGATATTATATGTAACAGGGTGCTAATAG
>JAACNH010002107.1:0-33631 GCA_019447015.1 Hymenochirus boettgeri
CTGTCATATGTATGTAATATGTAATCAGGGTAACATCCAATATCACCGTCACATGTATGTAATATGTAATCAGGGTAACATGAACTATCACTGTCGGGGGAAACATGCCCCCTTCCTCAGGTGAGGAAGGGGGCATGTTTCCCCCCGAAACGTTGTGATATATGTGTGGTTTGAAATAAATTCAAGTTTATTTTCTTTGGAGTGCGACCCTCGCTTTTCTGCTGTTTCCATATCGATATATGTCCATTAAGGGTTGGACTATTTGGAGGAGTGGGCACCCACTGGTGGACGAGTGCAGAGGATCATCTTTACTTTATAACATGAAATATCACCATCACATGTATCTAATATGTAATCAGAGTAACATGAAATATCACCGTCACATGTATCTAATATGTAATCAGGGTAACATCCAATATCACCATCACATGTATCTAATATGTAATCAGGGTAACGTCCAATATCACCGTCACATGTACCCGTATGTATATGTAATCAGGGTAACATCCAATATCACCGTCACATGTATGTATATATAGTTATATATATAGTATTTGAGGTTGAATAAAGACATATGTCCATCCAGTCCAACCCATCTAGCAATATCCTCATTTCCTGCCTAACTGTTGATCCAGAGGAAGGCAAAAAAACCCACCAAATTTATAAAGGGGAAAATTTCCTTCCTGACTCCAAGTGGCAATGGGAAATTTCCCTGGATCAACTCTACTTTATGTATCAATACCAGTAACTTGTAACATTCCTTGTTTGTAGAAACTCATCCAGCTTTTTAGTAAACTGACCAATGAAAATGCTATAACAACGTCCACTGGGAGACAGTTCATAGCTTACCGTTCTCACAGTGAAAAACCCTTTCCCAACTCACTTTATGTATCAATACCAGTAACTTGTAACATTCCTTGTTTGTAGAAACTCATCCAGCTTTTTATTAAACTGACCAATGAACCTGCCATAACAATGCCACTGGAAGACAGTTCCATAGCTTTACCGTTCTCACAGTGACAAAACCTTTCCAATCTATTTATGTATCAATACCAGTAACTTGTAACATTCCTTGTTTGTAGAAACTCATCCAGCTTTTTATTAAACTGACCAATGAACTGCCATAACAATGTCCACTGGAAGACAGTTCCATAGCTTTACCGTTCTCACAGTGACAAACCCTTTCCCAACTCTACTTTATGTATCAATACCAGTAACTTGTAACATTCCTTGTTTGTAGAAACTCATCCAGCTTTATATTAAACTGACCAATGAACCTGCCATAACAACGTCCACTGGAAGACAGTTCCATAGCTTTACCGTTCTCACAGTGACAAACCCTTTCCCAACTCTACTTTATGTATCAATACCAGTAACTTGTAACATTCCTTGTTTGTAGAAACTCATCCAGCTTTTTATTAAACTGACCAATGAACCTGCCATAACAACGTCCACTGGAAGACAGTCAATATGTATGTATATGTTTATTAGCACCCCACTTGGTACACAGCGCTGTACATTATAACCAATACGATATTATACGTATGTATATGTTTTTATATAGCGCCACTTGGGGCATACAGCGCTGTACATAAACAATACAGATTATACAGTATGTATGTATATTTATTTATAGGCGCAACTGGGACACAGCGCTGTACATTATAACAATACAGATAATACAGTATGTTGTGTATAGATTTTATTATATAGCGCACTTGGGGACACAGCGTTTACATTATAACAATACAGTTATACAGTATGATGTTAATATGTTTATTTATATGGCGCTGACTTGGGTACACAGCGCGTACTATAACATACAGATTATACAGTAGGATGTATATGTTTTTTTTATGCGCCACTTGGGTACACAAGCGCTGTAGATAGCACCATACGATTATACATTATGTATGTATATGTTTATTTATATAGCGCCACTTGGGTAACACGCGCTGTAACATTATCACATACAGATTATACAGTATGTATGTATATGTTTATTTATATAGCGCCACTTGGGACACAGCGCTGTACTTTAACAATACAGATTATACGTATGTATGTATATGTTTATTTATATAGAGCGCCACTTGGGTACACAGCGCTGTACATTATAACAATACAGATTATACATTATGTATGTATATGTTATTTATATAGCGCCACTTGGTACACAGCGCTGTACATTATAACAATACAGATTATACAGTAGTTTGATAATGTTTATTTTAGCACCACTTGGGTACACAGCGCTTTACATTATAACAATACAGATTATACAGTATGATATTGTTTATTTATTAGCGCCACTTGGGGACATAGCGCTGTACATTAACAATACAGATTATACGTATGTATGATATGTTTATTTATATGGCGCTACTTGGGTACACAGCCGCTGTACATTATAACATACAGATTATACAGTATGTGTGTATATGTTTATTATATAGCGCCACTTGGGACACGCGCTGTACTTATACAATACGATTATACCATGCATGTATATGTTTATTTATATGGCCTACTTGACGGTACAGCGCTGTACATTATCACATAAACAGATTAACAGTATGTATGTATATGTTTATTTATAAGCGCCACTTGGGACACCAGCTGTAATTATAACAATACAGATTATACATATGTATGTATATGTTTATTTATATAGCGCCACTTGGTACACACGCTGTACATTATAACAATCCAGATTATACAGTATGTATGTATATGTTTATTTATATAGCGCCACTTGGGGACACAGCGCTGTACATTATAACAATACAGATTATACAGTATGTATGTATATGTTTTTTTATATAGCGCCACTTGGGTAACAGCGCTGTACTTATAAAACAGATTAACATTATGTATGTATGATTGTTTATTTATATAGCGCCACTGGGTACACAGCGCTGTACATTATAACAATACAGATTATACAGTATGTATGTATAGTTTTATTTATATAGCTCCACTTGGGTACACAGCGCTGTACAATAACTACAGATTATACATTATGTATGTATTATGTTTATTTATATAGCGGCCACTTGGGTACACAGCGCTGTACATTATAACAATACGATTACATTATGTATGTATATGTTTATTTATATAGCGCCACTTGGGGACACAGCGCTGTACATTATAACATACAGATTATACTAGTATGTATATGTTTATTTATATAGCCGCCACTTGGGTCACCGCGCTGTACATTATAACAATACAGATTATACAGTTGGAACGTAGTGTTTATTTATATACCCACTTGGGGACACAGCGCTGTACATTGTAACAATACAGATTATACATTATGTATGTATATGTTTATATATAGCGCCACTTGGGTACACAGCGCTGTACATTATAACATAAGATTAACGTATGTATTTATGTTTATTTATATAGCGCCCACTGGGTACACAGCGCTGTACGTTATAACAATACAGATTATACAGTATGTATGTATATGTTATTTAATAGCGCCACTTTGGTACACAGCGCTGTACGTTAACACATACAGATTATCCAGTATGTATTGTTGTGTTTATTATGCGCCACTTGGGTAAACAGCGCTGTACGTATAACAATACAGATTATACAGTATGTATGTATATGTTTATATAGCGCCACTTGGGGACACAGTGCTGTACATTATAACAATACAGATTATACGTATGTATGTATATGTTTATTTATATAGCCCACTTGGTTACACAGCGCTGTCGTTCTATAAAATACAGATTATACAGTATGTATGTATATGTTTATTTACATAGCGCCACTTGGGCACAGCGCTGTACATTATACCAATACAGATTCTACGTATGTATGTATATGTTTATTTATAAAGCGCCACTTGGATACGCAGCGCTGTACATTATAACAAAGCGCCACTTAGATACGCAGCGCTGTACATTATAACAATACAGATTATACAGTATGTATGTATATGTTTATATAGCGCCACTTGGGTACACAGCGCTGTACATTATAACAATACAGATTATACAGTATATATGTTATGTTTTTTATATAACCCACTTGGGTACCAGCGCTGTACATTATAACAATACAGATTATACAGTATGTATTTAATTATTATTTATATAGCACCCACTTGGGTACGCAGCGCTGTACATAAAACAATACAGATTATACAGTATGTATGTATAGTGTTATTTATATAGCGCCACTTAGGGACACAGCGCTGTACATTATAACAATACAGATTATACAGTATGTATGTATATGTTTATATAGCGCCACTGGGACACAGCGCTGTACATTATAACAATAAAGATTATCAGTATGTATGTATATGTTTATTTATTAGCACCACTTGGTACACAGCGCTGTACACTTATAACATTACAGATTATACAGTATGTATATGTATGTTATTTATATAGCGCCACTTGGGTACACAGCGCTGTACATTTAACTACAGATTATAGATTATTTATGTATATGTTATTTATATAGCGCCACTTGGGTACACAACGCTGTACATTATAACAATACGATTATACATTATGTATGATATGTTTATTTATATAGCGCCACTTGGGGACACACGCGCTGTACATTATACAATACAGATTTACATATGTATGTATATGTTTTATATAGCGCCACTTGGGTACACAGCGCTACATTATACCAATACAGATTATACAGTATTTGATATATGTTTATTATATAGTCACCACTTGGGTACACAGCGCTGTACATTTTAACAATACAGATTATACTTGTATGTATATGTTTTATTTATATGCGCCACTTGGGTACACAGCGCTGTAACATTATCACAATAACAGATTATACAGTTATGTATGTATATGTTTATTTATATAGCGCACTTGGACACGCGCTTCGTTATAACAATACAGATTATACAGATGTAGTATATGTTTATTTATATAGGCGCCACTTGGGTACACATCGCTGTACATTCAAACTACAGATTATACAGTATGTATGTATGTTTTTATATACGCACATTGGGTACAACAGCGCGTACTTATAAACAATACAGATTATACAGTATGTATGTATATGTTTTATATAGCGCCACTTGGGGACACGGGGCTGTTACATTATAACAATACAGATTATACAGTATGTATGTAATATGTTTATTTATATAGCGCCACTTGGGTACACAGCGCTGTACTTATAACAATACGATTAACAGTATGTATGTATATGTTTATTTAACATAGCGCCACTTGGGACACAGCGCTGTACATTATAACAATACAGATTATACGATATGTATGTATATGTTTATTTATAAAGCGCCACTTGGATACGCAGCGCTGTAACACTATATAAGAAAGCGCCACTATGATACCAGCGCTGTACATTATAAACATACAGATTATACAGTATGTATGTATATGTTTATATAGCGCCACTTGGGTACCAGCGCTGTACATTATAACATACAGATTATACAGTATATATGTATATGTTATTTATATAGCACACTTGGGTACGCAGCGCTGTACATTAAACAATACAGATTATACAGTATGTATTTATATATTTATTTATATAGCCCCACGTGGGTACCAGCGCGTACATTTATAACAATACAGATTATACAGTATGTATTTATATGTTTATTATATAGCGCCACTTGGGGACACAGCGCTGTACATTATAACAATACAGTTATACATTTGTATGTATATGTTTAATATCAGCGCCACTTTGGACACAGCGCTACATTAAACAATACAAATTATACGT
Source organism: Hymenochirus boettgeri (assembly GCA_019447015.1). Lineage (NCBI taxonomy): Eukaryota > Metazoa > Chordata > Amphibia > Anura > Pipidae > Hymenochirus > Hymenochirus boettgeri. The sequence goes on from JAACNH010002107.1 coordinate 5,770, forward strand.
ATGTATGTATATGTTTATCTTTATATAGCAACCATCTTGGTACACAGCGCTGTACCCTATAACATTACAGATTATAACAGGTTTATGTATGTTTATTGTATATGCACAACTTGGGTACACACTCTGTACATTATAACAATACAGATTATAGTAGTTAATGTTATATGTTTTTTTATTTTATTATATCACATTGGGGACACAGCACTGTAAGATTAAACATACAGTTTACATATCAGTACAATAATCGTCATAGTATCTAATATTAATCAGGGAATATCCACATATCACCATCGTCACATGTATCTAATATGTAAATTAGCGTAACACCAGAATCACGTCACATTATTTAATATGTAATCAGGGTAACACTCAATATCACCTCACATGTATGTAATATGTAATCGGGTAACATCCAATATCACCATCACATGTTATATAAGATGTATCCGGGTAACATCCATATAACGCCGTCACATTATCAAATATGTACTCAGGGAACATCCATATCCCGTCACATGTATCTATATGTAATCAGGGTAACATCCAATATCACCGTCACATGTATGTAATATGTAATCAGGGTAACATCCAATATCACCGTCACATGTAATCTAATGATAATCAGGGTAACATCCAATATCACAGTCACATGTATCTAATTTGTAATCAGGGGTAACATGAAATTCACCACACTGTATCTAATATGTAATCGAAACATGAATATTACTGTCACATGTATTAATATGTAATCAGGGTAACCATCCAATATCACACCCCATGTATGTAAGTAATCAGGTAACATCCATATCACCTCACATATATCTTATATGTAATCAGGGTAACATCCAATATCACCGTTACATTATCTAATATGTAATCCAGTGTACCACCAATATCACACCACATGTATCTAATATTATCAGGGTAAACATCCAATATCACCATCACATGTATGTAATATTAATCAGGTAACATCCAATATCACTGTCACATGTATCTAATATGTAATCAGGGTAACATCCATAACTTCACCATCACCTTGTATTAATAATGTATCAGGTAACATCCAATATCGCCGTCACATGTATCTAATATGTACATTAGGGTAACTCCAATTTCACCGTCACCATGTATCTAATATGTACATCTGTGGTAACATCTAATATCACCGTCACACTCTATCTAATATGTATCAGGGTAACATGCAGATATCACCATCACACATGTAAATCTAATATGTGACATGTACATGAAATATCAATCCGTCACATTGTATGACGGTACTCAATCGTGAATCAGGGTAACATCCAATATCACCGTCACATAGTATTAATATGTAATCAGGGTAAAACTCATATCACCCTACATGTATGTATATGTAATCAGGGTAAATCCAATAATCACGTCACATGTATCTAATATGTAATCAGGTAACTCCAACATCACGTGAAGATTAATCATCAGCATCCAATTCACTGTCACATGTTCTATATGTAATCATGACAACATCCAATATCACCGTCACATGTATCTAATATGTAATCAGGGTAACATCCTATCTCACCGTCAACATATTATGATGGAATCAGGGTAACATCCAATATTACCGTCACATACATCTAATATGTAATCAGGGTAACATGAAATATCCACCATCACATGTATCTAATATGTAATCATGTATAACATGACAATATCACTGTCACATGTATGTAATATGTAATTGGAACATCCATATCACCGTCACATGTATGTATATGTAATTCACGTAACAGAAAATATCACCGCCATTGTATTTAATATGTATCAGGTAACATGAAATATCACGTCAATGATGTAATATGTAACAGGTTACATCCAATATCACGTCACATGTATGTAATATGTAATCAGGGTAACATATATCAACGCAGTCACATTTTATCTAATATGTAATCAGGGTAACATCCAATATTACCGTCACATGTATGTAATATGTAATCATGGTAACATCCAATATCACCGTCACATGTATCTAATATGTAATCGGATGGTACACTCCAATAATCACCGTCACATATATTAATATGTAATCAGGGTTAACATCCTATCACCGTCACATGTATCTAATATTTAATCAGGGTAACATCATATCACCGTCACATGTATGTATTATGTAATCAGGGTAACATCCAATATTACCGGTCACATATATCTATATGTATCAGGGAACATCCAATATCACCGTCACATGTATCTAATTGTAATCAGGGTACCTCCTTATCACGTCACATGTATGTAGTATGTATCAGGGTACATCCAATATTACCATCACATTACTAATATGTAATCAGGGTAACATGAATACCACCATCACATGTATATTATAGGTAATCAGGATAACATAAATATCCCGTCACAGTATGTATATGTAATCAGGGTAACATCCAACATCACCGTCACCTGTATGTAATATGTAATCATGGGTAAACATCCAATATCACCTTCACATGTATGTAATATGTAATCAGGTAACCATCTTATCACATCACATAATCTAATATGTAATCAGGGTAACATATACCACCATCACTGTTCTAATATGTAATCAGTAACATCAGAAATATCACTGTCACATGTATCGTAATATGAATCAGGGTAACATCCAATCACCGCACATGTATGTATGTAATCAGGGTAACTCCAATCATCACGTCACAATTCTAATATGTAATCAGGTAACATCCAATATCACCCGTCACATCTATCTAATTATGTAATCAGGGTGACTCACCTCCATATCACCGTCACATGTATCAAATATGTAATCAGGGTAACATCCAATATCGCCGTCACATGTATCTAATATGTAATCAGGGTAACATCCAATATTACCGTCACATGTATGTAATATGTAATCAGGGTAACATCCAATATCACCGTCACATGTATCCAATATTTAATCAGGGTAACATCCAATATCACCGTCACATATATCTAATATGTAATCAGGGTAACATCCAATTCACCGTCACATGTATCTAATATGTAATCAGGGTAACATCCAATATCACCGTCACATGTATCTAATATGTAATCAGGGTAACATCCAATATCACTGTCACATGTATCTAATATGTAATCAGGGTAACATCCAATATCACCATTACCTGTATGTAATATGTAATCAGGGTAACATCCAATATCGCCGTCACATGTATCTTATATGTAATTAGGGTAACATCCAATTTCACCGTCACATGTATCTAATATGTAAACTGGGTAACATCCAATATTACCGTCACATCTATCTAATATGTAATCAGGGTAACATGAAATATCACCATCACATGTATCTAATATGTAATCAGGATAACATGAAATATTACTGTCACATGTATGTAATATGTAATCAGGGTAACATCCAATATCACCGTCACATGTATGTAAGTAATCAGGGTAACATCCAATATCACCGTCACATATATCTTATATGTAATCAGGGTAACATCCAATATCACCGTTACATCTATCTAATATGTAATCAGGGTAACACCCAATATCAACGCCACATGTATCTAATATGTAATCAGGGTAACATCCAATATCACCGTCACATGTATGTAATATGTAATCAGGGTAACATCCAATATCACTGTCACATGTATCTAATATGTAATCAGGGTAACATCCAATATCACCATCACCTGTATGTAATATGTAATCAGGGTAACATCCAATATCGCCGTCACATGTATCTAATATGTAATTAGGGTAACATCCAATTTCACCGTCACATGTATCTAATATGTAATCTGGGTAACATCCAATATCACCGTCACATCTATCTAATATGTAATCAGGGTAACATGAAATATCACCATCACATGTATCTAATATGTAATCAGAGTAACATGAAATATCACTGTCACATGTATCTAATATGTAATCAGGGTAACATCCAATATCACCGTCACATGTATCTAATATGTAATCAGGGTAACGTCCAATATCACCCTTACATGTATGTATATGTAATCAGGGTAACATCCAATATCACTGTCACATGTATCTAATATGTAATCAGGGTAACATCCAACATCACTGTCATATGTATGTAATATGTAATCAAGGTAACATCCAATTTCACTGTCACATGTATCTAATATGTAATCAGGGCAACATCCAATATCACCGTCACATGTATCTGATATGTAATCAGGGTAACATCCTATATCACCGTCACATGTATGTATTATGTAATCAGGGTAACATTCAATATTACCGTCACATATATCTAATATGTAATCAGGGTAACATGAAATACCACCATCACATGTATATAATATGTAATCAGGATAACATGAAATATCACTGTCACATGTATGTAATATGTAATCAGGGTAACATCCAATATCACCATCACATGTATGTAATATGTAATCAGCGTAACATGAAATATCACCGTCACATGTATTTAATATGTAATCAGGGTAACATGAAATATCACTGTCACATGTATGTAATATGTAATCAGGGTAACATCCAATATCATCGTCACATGTATGTAATATGTAATCAGGGTAACATGAGATAACGCAGTCACATTTATCTAATATGTAATCAGGGTAACATCCAATATTACCGTCACATGTATGTAATATGTAATCAGGGTAACATCCAATATCACCGTCATATGTATCTAATATGTAATCAGGGTAACATCCAATATCACCGTCACATATATCTAATATGTAATCAGGGTAACATCCAATATCACCGTCACATGTATCTAATATTTAATCAGGGTAACATCCTATATCACCGTCACATGTATGTATTATGTAATCAGGGTAACATCCAATATTACCGTCACATATATCTAATATGTAATCAGGGCAACATCCAATATCACCGTCACATGTATCTAATATGTAATCAGGGTAACATCCTATATCACCGTCACATGTATGTATTATGTAATCAGGGTAACATCCAATATTACCATCACATATATCTAATATGTAATCAGGGTAACATGAAATACCACCATCACATGTATCTAATATGTAATCAGGATAACATGAAATATCACCGTCACATGTATGTAATATGTAATCAGGGTAACATCCAATATCACCGTCACATGTATGTAATATGTAATCAGGGTAACATCCAATATCACCTTCACATGTATGTAATATGTAATCAGGGTAACATACATTATCACAGTCACATATATCTAATATGTAATCAGGGTAACATGAAATACCACCATCACATGTATCTAATATGTAATCAGGATAACATGAAATATCACTGTCACATGTATGTAATATGTAATCAGGGTAACATCCAATATCACCGTCACATGTATGTATGTAATCAGGGTAACATCCAATATCACCGTCACATATATCTAATATGTAATCAGGGTAACATCCAATATCACCGTCACATCTATCTAATATGTAATCAGGGTGACCTCCAATATCACCGTCACATGTATGTAATATATAATCAGGGTAACATCCAATATCGCAGTCACATTTATCTAATATGTAATCAGGGTAACATCCAATATTACCGTCACAAGTATGTAATATGTAATCAGGGTAACATCCAATATCACCGTCACATGTATCCAATATTTAATCAGGGTAACATCCAATATCACCGTCACATATATCTAATATGTAATCAGGGTAACATCCAATATCACCGTCACATGTATCTAATATGTAATCAGGGTAACATCCAATATCACCGTCACATGTATCTAATATGTAATCAGGGTAACATCCAATATCACTGTCACATGTATCTAATATGTAATCAGGGTAACATCCAATATCACCATCACATGTATGTAATATGTAATCAGGGTAACATCCAATATCACTGTCACATGTATCTAATATGTAATTTAATGGTGTAACACCAATGTCACCTGTCACATGTAGTTAATAATGTATACGTGGTTCAACATCCAATTACCGTCACATCTATCTAATATTTAATCAGGTAACATGAAATATCACCATCACATGTTCTAATATGTAATCGAGTAACATGAAATATCACCAGTCACTGTTCTAATTGTAATCATGGTAAACATCCAATAATCACCGTCCACATGTAATCTGAATATGTAATCAGGATACGTTCCATATCACCGTCACTAATGTTATGTTAATGTAATCAGGTAACATCCATATCACTGTCACATGTATCTAATTCATGTAATCAGGTAACATCAATCATCTCGTTAATGTATGTAATATGTATCAGGGTAACATCCAATATCACCGTCACAATTATGTAATCGGTAATCGGGTAACATGAAACTATCACCTGTCACATGTATGTAATTTTAATCAGGGTAACATCCAATATACCTCACATGTATGTAATATGTAATCAGCGTAACAAATATCACCGTCACATGTATCTAATATGAATCAGGGTAACATGAAATATCACTGTCACATGTATGTAATATGTAATCAGGGTAACAATCAATATCACCGTCACATGTATGTAATATGTAATCATGGGTAACAGAGATACGCAGTCACATTTATCTAATATGTAATCAGGGTAACATCCAATATTACCGTCACATGTATGTAATTGTAATCAGGGTAACATCCAATATCACGGTCACATGTATCTATATGTAATCATGGTAACATCCAATATCACCTCACATTATCTAATATGTAATCAGGGTAACATCCAATTCACCGTCACCTTATCTAATATAATAATCAGGGTAACATCCATATCACCGTCACATGTATCTAATATGTAATCAGGGTAACATCCAATATCACCTCAATGTACTAATATGTACATCATGTAACTCCAATATCACGTCACATGTATTATATGTAATCATGGGTAACATCCAATATCACTGTCACATGTATCTAATAGTAATCAGGGTACCCATCCAACATCTCTTGTATAATGTATGTAATATGTAATCAGGGTAACATCCAATATCAACTCACATGTATAAATGTAATCAGGTAACATGAATATCACGTCACATGTATTTAATTGTAATCAGGGTAACATGCAATATCACGTCACATGTATGTAATATGTAATCAGGGTACATCAATATCACCGTCACATGTATGTAATATGTAATCAGGGTAACATGAAATAATCGCAGTCCACATTTATCTCAATATGTAATCAGTGTAACATGTCCAATATTACCCACATCTATTAATATGTAATCAGGTAACATCCAATATCACCGTCACATGTATCTAAATATGTAATCAGGGTACATCCAATATCACTCACATATATCTAATATGTAATCAGGTAACATCCAATATCACCGTCACATGTATCTAATTTATAATCGGGTAACTCCAATATCCCCGTCACATGTATCTCATATTAATCATGGTAACATCCAATAATCACCATCACTGATGTATTATGTAATCAGGGTAACATCCAATATTACCGTCACTGTATCTAATATGTAATTCAGGGTAACATCCAACATCCTGTCATAGTATGTAATATGTATCAGGTAACATCCATATCACCGTCACATGTATGTAATATGTAATCAGGGTAACATGAACTATCACTGTCACATGTATTTTAATATGTAATCAGGTGTAACATGAAATATCACTGTCACTGTATGTAATATGTAATCAGGGTAACATTCAATATACCCTACCTCACATGTATGTAATATGTAATCAGGGAACATAGATATCGCAGTCACATTTATCTAAATATGTACATGGTAACATCCAATATTACCGTCACATTATGTAAATATGTAATCAGGGTAACATCCAATATCACCGTCAACATGTATCTAATATGTAATCAGGTAACATCCATATCACCATCACATTATCTAATATGTAATCAGGTAACATCCAATATCACCGTCACATGTATTAATATATAATCAGGGTAACATCCAATATCACCGTCACATGAATCTAATATGTAATCAGGGTAACATCCAATATCACATCACATGTATGTAATATGTAATCAGGGTACATCCAATTCAACCTCACATGTATTATATGTATCAGGGTAACCATCCATATCACTGTCACATGTATCTATATGTAATCAGTAACATCCAATATCACATCACCTGTATATGTAATGTAATCATGGGTAAACTTCATATCGTCCGTCCATGTATCTAATATGTATCGGATACTCCAATATCACCGTCACTTATCTAATATGTAATCAGGGTACATGAAAATCTACAGTCACATGTATCTAATATGTATCAGGGTAACATCCAATATCACCATCACTGTATGTAATATTAATCAGGTAACGTCCAATATCACGTCACATGTATCTATATGTAATCAGGGTAACATGAATATCAAGAGAAAATAAACTTGAATTATTTCACACCACACATATATCACCACACGTTTATCGGGGGAAACATGCCCCCTTCCTCAGGTGATGAAGGGGGCATGTTCCCCCCGAAACGTTGTTATATATGTGTGTTTGAATAAATTCAAGTTTATTTCTTTGGATGCGACCCTCGCTTTCTTGCTGTTACCATATCGATATCTGTTCTCCCCATTAAGGGTTGACTATTGGATGAGTGGCACCCACTGTTGGACGGGTGCAGAGGATCACTTACTTTATAAACATAACTATCACCAATCACATGTATCTAATATGTAATCAGATTAACATGAAATAGCACCGTCACATGAATCTAATATGTAATCATGGTAACACTCTCATATATCACACAAGTCCACGATGTATCTAATCATGTAATATAGGGTGTAACTCCAACTACGTTGAATGTACCTGTAATAATTAAATCAGAGTCTCCAATATCACGTCACATGAGTTATTATCTTATTATTATAATTTGATGAATAAACGACATATGTCCTCAGTCCATAATCTACAATATCTCTTTCGCAACTGTTGAATCCAGAGGTAAGCAAAAAACCCACCAAATTTATGAGGGAAAAAATTTTCCTGATCCAAGTGGCAATCGGAAATTTCCCTGTCACTCTACTTTATGTATCAATACCAGTTAACCTTGTAACATTCTTTGTTTGTAGAAACTCATCCAGCTTTTTATTAAAACGACACAATGAACCTGCCATAACAACTCCACTGGAAGCAGTTCCATAGCTTTATACCATTCTCACAGTGACCAAACCCTGTTCCCACTCTACTTTATGTATCATACCATAACTTGTAACATCCTTGTTTGATAGAAACTCCTCCAGCTTTTTATTAACTGACCAATGAACCTGCATACAACGTCCACTGGAAGACAGTTCCATAGCTTACCGTTCTCACAGTGAAAACCCTTTCCCAACTTCTATGTATCAATACCAGTCAACTTGTAACATTCCCTTCTGTTTGTAGAAACTCAGCTGTTTTATAACTGACCAATGAACCTGCCATACAAACGTCCACTGGAAGACAGTTCCATAGCTTTACCGTTCTCACCGTGACAAACCCTTTCCCAACTCTACTTTATGTATCATACCCAGTAACTTGTAACATCCCTTGTTTGTAGAAGAAACTCATCCATCTTTTATTAAACTGACCAATGAACCTGCCATAACAACGTCCACTGGAAGACAGTTCAATAGCTTACCGTTCTGCACAGTGACAAACCCTTTCCCAACTCTACTTTATGTATCAATACCAGTAACTTGTAACACTCCTTGTTTGTAGAAACTCATCCAGCTTTTATTTAACTGACCAATGAACCTGCCATACCAACGTCCACTGGAAGACAGTTCCATAGCTTATTACCGTTCTCACAGTGACAAACCCTTTCCCAACTCTACTTTATGTATCAATCCCAGTAACTTGTAACATTCCTTGTTTGTAGAAAACTCATCCAGCTTTTTATTAAACTGACCAATGAACCTGCCATAACAACGTCCCATGGAAGAGCTTCCATAGCTTATACGTTCTCACAGTGACAAACCTTTCCCACCTCTACTTTATGTATCAATACCAGTAACTTGTAACTTCCTTGTTTGTAGAAACTCACTCCAGCTTTATTAATAACCTGACCAAGGAACTGCCATAACAACGTCCACTGGAAGACAGTTCCAATCTTTAACCGTTCTCCCATTGACAAAACCCTTTCCCACTCTATCTTATGTATCAATACCATTAACTTGTAACATTCCTTGTTTAGAAACTCATCCAGCTTTTTATTAACTGACCAATGGAACCTGCCATAACAACGTCCACGGAACAGTTCCATATCATTACCGTTCACGTGAAAAACCCTTTCCCACTCTACTTTATGTATCAATACCATAACATATTTGTAACATTCCTTGTTTGTAGAAACTCATCGCAGCTTTATATATAAACTGACCAATGAACCTGCCATAAAACCACGTCCACTGAAGGACAGTTCCATAGCTTTACTGTTCTCACGTGACAACCCTTTCCCAACTCTACTACTTATGTATAATACCAGTACTTGTAACATTCCTTGTTTGTAGAAACTCATCCACGTTTATTAAACTGACCAATGAACCTGCCATACAACGTCCACTGGAAGACATTTCCATAGCCTTTACCGTTCACACGTGACAAACCCTTTCCCAACTCACTTATGTATCATCACAGTATACGTTGTACACTTCCTTGTTTGTAGAAACTCATCCAGCTTTATATTAAACTGACCAATGAACCTGCCATAACAACGTCCACTGGAAGACAGTTCATAGCTTTACCGTTCTCACAGTGACAAACCTTTCCCAACTCTACTTTATGTATCATACCAGTAACTGTAACATTCCTTTTTGTAGAGAACTCATCCAGCTTTTTATTAAACTGACCAATGAACCTCCATAACAACGTCCACTGGAAGACAGTTCCATAGCTTTACCGTTTCACAGTGAACAACCTTTCTCCCAACTCTACTTTGTTTATCAATATACCAGTAACTTGGTAACATTCTGTTTTGTAGAAACTCATCCAGTTTATATTAACTCGACCAATGAACCTGCCTATAACAACCGTCCACTGGAAGACAGTTCATAGCTTTACCGTTCTCCAGTGACAAACCCTTTCCAACTCCTACTTTATGTTATCAATACCAGTAACGTAACATTCCTTGTTTGTAGAAACTCATCCAGCTTTTTATAACTGACCAATGAACCTGCCATACAACGTCCACTGGAGAACGTTCCATAGCTTTACCGTTTCTCACAGTGACAAACCCTTTCCCAACTCTACTTTATGTATCAATACCAGTAACTTGTAACATTCCTTGTTTGTAGAAACCTCATCCAGCTTTTTATTAAACTGACCAATGAACCTGCCATAACAACGTCCACTGGAAGACAGTTCCATATCTTTACCGTCTCCACAGTGACAACCCCTTTCCCAACTCTACTTTATGTATAAAAACAGTAACTTGTAACATTCCTTTGTTGTAGAAACTCATCCAGCTTTATATTAAATGACCATTAACCTGCCATAACAACGTCCACTGGAAGACAGTTCCATAGCTTTACCGTTCTCCAGTGACAAACCCTTTCCCAACTCTACTTTATGTATCAATACGTAACTTGTAACATCCTGTTTGTAGAAACTCATCCAGCTTTTATTAAACTGACCAATGAACCTGCCATAACAACGTCCACTGGAAGACAGTTCCATAGCTTTACCGTTTCTCACAGTGACAAACCCTTTCCCAACTCTACTTTTGTATATCAATACCAGTAACTTGTAACATTCCTTGTTTGTAGAAACTCATCCAGCTTTTTATTAAACTGACCATGAACCTGCCATAACAACTCCACTGGAAGCAGTTCCATAGCTTTACCGTTCTCACACGTGACACAACCCTTTCCCAACTCTACTTTATGTATCAATCCCAGTAACTTGTAACATTCCTGTTTGTAGAAACTCATCCAGCTTTTTATTAAACTGCCCAATGAACCTGCCATAACAACGTCCACTGGAAGACAGTTCCATAGCTTTACCGTTCTCACGTGACAAACACCTTTCCACCAACTCTACTTTATGTATCAATCCCAGTACTTGTACTTCCTTGTTTGTAGAACTCATCCAGCTTTATTAAACTGACCAATGAACCTCCCATAACAACGTCCCTGGAAGACAGTTCCATAGCTTTACCGTCTCACAGTGACAAACCCTTCCCCAACTCTACTTTATGATCAATCCAGTAACGTGTAACATTCCTTGTTTGTTAGAAATCTCACCAGCTTTTATAAAACTGACCAAATGAACCTGCCATACAACGTCACTGGAAGACAGTTCATACTTTACCGTTTCTCACGTGACAACCCTTTCCCAACTCTACTTTATGTATCAATACCAGTCACTTGTAACATTCCTTGTTTGTAGAAAACTCATCCAGCTTTTTATTAAACTGACCAATGAACCTGCCATACAACCGAACGTCCACTGACAGACAGTTCCATAGCTTATACCGTTCTTCACATGTAACAAACCCTTTCCCAACTCTACTTTATGTATCATACCAGTAACTTGTAACATTCCTTGTTTTGTAAAACTCATCCAGCTTTTTATTAAACTGACAATGACCATCGCTGCACTAACACCGTCCACCCTGAAACAGTTCCCATAGCTTATACCGTCTCACAGTGACAAACCCTTTCCCAACTCTACTTTATTGTATCAATCCCAGTAACTTGTAACTCCTTGGTTTGTAAGAAACTCATCCAGCTTTATATTAACGTGACCAATGAACCTGCCATAGACAACGTCCACTGAAGACAGTTCCATAGCTTTACCGTTCCTCCAGTGACAAACCCTTTCCCAACTCTACTTATGTATCTAGTAGCGTCGTCTTCCTCAGGATTTAACGGTCTTGGCTGTAAGTCCATTCGCTTGTTTCGTAGAAACTCATCCCGTTTTTATAGTAACTTGGTACCAATGAACGCCTTACAGTCATGGAGCGCATAGTTTACCGTTCACAGGTGCACCCTTCCGACAACGCACTTAGATGCATCCAGTAGGTAACAGCTACATCGTTGTTTTAGACTACATCACTAGCTGTTTTATACTGCAGCCATAACCTGTTTCCTACATGGCCTGGACGACGCCATGAGCTTAGTTCCTACACAGTGACAAGCCCGTTGCCAAACTCTACTTCTATGTATCACGGATACCCAGATCTGTGTACTTCTTTGTTGTACGAAAGCTCCCCAGTCCACGCCTATGTGGGTCTACCGTCTAATGATCCATATGAAACAGCAGGCAGCTGACAAACGTCCACTGGAAGACCGGTTCCTAACTTACCAGTTCAGCACAGTGAAACCCCTGTTCCCAACATTTCGAAGCCTACAACCCCTGTTTTTTCTTCAAGGTCTTTTACGGATTGTTAGTGTCCTCTTGACTGTTCTCTTGGGACAATCCCAGATGGTTTATTGTAGTGGCCCGTTAACTGTATTTATACACAGTAATCATATCCCCGCAAGCGCCTTTTCTCCAGCGTACATAATTGTAACTTTCCAGTCCTCTTCAATATTCACCTCCCCCAATCCCCTTATTAGTTAGTTGCCCTCTCTGAACCCTTTCCATTTCCAAAGATGTCCTTTTGTACACGGAGTCAATGACTGTCCAAAATAAGGGCACTATTGCAAAGGGAGATACAGCCTCCTTAATCCAATCTATACGCATGTGCCTTGCTGTCGTCCCAAACAGGAGATGTGACTTTCTCGCTGATCCACTCCTTTTGACAAGCATCACCAGCGCCGGGCATGGTTGGCGCGCTCTGTACTTTAAAGTTGTGGTATCCCGCACAAACCTGTCACGAAGATCCCTGTCCACAGGATTCCCTACAAACAGAGCATTTATAGTATAAGAGCAGCGCAAGGATTTTTAAGGCCCAGCTCACACCCCCCCTTCCATTTCACATGGCCACCCGCCTCTGTGAAACTCATCTTGCCATTTAGTCACTTGCGGCCGATCTGACTTACGGCATGCCAGGACATCTATCATCCCCCCTGCAACGATTGCACAATCCTCTGAAGTTCTTTACCAAGGGTGTACGTGGACAAGTTTTGTGTCGTCATAAACACAGAAACCTGTGATGACAATACCGCCTGCCAAATCACTTATAATAGATAAATAGAAGCAGTAATAGTTGGTAACTGACTGATCACTGTCACATCCGGTATGTAATATGTAATCAGGGTAACATCCATTCCCCATCCATTATGTAATATGTAACCCTCAGTGCGTAACATGAAATATCACCTGGCACATGCATTTATATGTACAATATCGGGTAACACTCGCAAATATCACTTGGTCACATGGTATGTTAAATAGTGAATCGGGTAAACATCCCAAGATTACATCACATGTATTACTAGTACTCAGGGTAACACACATATCATCACCGTCAACAGTAATGTAATATGTATGTCGGTGGTAAACATGAAATACTCAAGTTTCAAAGTGTCCTGTTAGTGAGTTTGGTATCCAGAGATGTATCGATGTCTGGCATGTGACCCCTGAAACTCTCAGTGTTGATGTGAAGTCGTACACCGCCAACTCAGCCCAAAGAAGGAAATTGTGAAACAAGTGCTGCTGGGCCTGTAGGAGACAGGACATCCGTGTCTTAATCCCGAATGCAGGTGACCGCCATTTCATCACTAAAGGGTGATGAACGGACTAACTGATCACAGTTTAATACGCGCCCAGTTAGAGTTACCTGATTTACCTGGATTTCCGGTTCTTATGGATCTTTTGGTATTTAACCAACACGGTGTCGTTACGTGATTGATCGTGTATATGGGCTAGCAGCTTTTCTGTGCTCCGGATAGCGGAACGTGTCTGTAAGGCTGAGCCTCGCGACCTAGCGGCTTGTATTTGCCGTGATTGTACAGTTACTGTACCCCCATTCCATCCAGGATGATTGACGTTATTGGTATTTTACCAACAGTTCTACCGTGATTGATCGTATTGGTATTTTACCCAGTTTACCGAGTTCATGTCTCGGTTTATTATACACCACGTGTTGTTCCGACCTGTGGACTCGTTTGTGATGTTTCCAGGCTTGGGTTTACGGATGATCCAGGTATTCCAACCCCACTGTTGTTGTATATACTCGTGATTGTATCAATTCTTTACGGTTATCATTTGTATTCTTACCCGCAACATGTCACTTACCAGTGATTGATCGTTATTGGGTATTTTACCAACGTGTCGTTACCGTGATTGATCGTTATTGGTATTTTACCAACGTGTTTTTACCGTTATTGATCCTATTGGTATTTTACCAACATGTTGTTACCGTGATTGATCGTTATTGGTTATTTTCCAACGTGTTTTTACCGTGATTGATGCGTTTTTTCTTATTGGTATTTTACCATGTCATTACCGGATTGATCGTGTATTGGTTTTTTACCCAGTGTCGTTACCGTGATTGATCGTTATTGGTAAATTTACGAACTGCTGTTTCCTGGCGAATTGATCGTTATTGGTATTTTACCAATGTGCCGTTACCGTGATTGATCGTTATTGGTATTTTACCAACTTGATCGTTACCGTGATTGATCGTTATTGGTATTTTACCAAAGTGTCGTTACCGTGATTAATCGTTATCGGTATTTTACCAACGTGTCGTTACCACGATTGATCGTTATTGGTATTTTACCGTGTCGTTACCGTGATTGATCGTTATTGGTATTTTACCAACGTGCCGTTACTGCGAATTGATCGTTATTGGTATTTTACCAATGTGCCGTTACCGTGATTGATCGTTATTGGTATTTTACCAATGTGCCGTTACTGCGATTGATCGTTATTGGTATTTTACCAATGTGTCGTTACCGTGATTGATCGTTATTGGTATTTTACCAACGTGTCGTTACTGTGATTGATCGTTATTGGTATTTTACCAATGTACGTTACTGTGATTGATCGTTATTGGTATTTTACCATGCTTTTAGCGTTATTGTTCGTTATTGGTATTTTACCAACATGCGTTACCGTGATTGATCGTTATTGGTATTTTACCAACGTGTCGTTACCGCGATTGATCGTTATTGGTATTATATCAAAGTGACATTACCGTGATTGATCATTATTGGTATTTTACCAACGTGTCATTACCGCAATTGACAATTATCGGTATTTTACCAACGTGTCGTTACCATGATTGATCGTTATTGGTATTTTACCAACGTGAGGTTTTACCGTGATTGATAGTTATTGGTTTTTTACCAACGTGCGTTACCGTTGATTGATTGTCGTTATCGGTTATCATTTACCACGTGACGTTACCGTGATTTGATGCGTTATTGGTATTTTACCCACGTGCGTTTACGTGGATGATCGTATCGGTATTTTCCAACGTGTAGCTACCGCGATTGATCCGTATTGGTATTGTTACCAACGTGCAGACAGTGGATTGATTCATGATGGTATTATAACAACGTGTCGTTACCGTGATGATCCTATCGGTATTTACCAACGTGTCGTTAGTGATTGATAGTTATGGTATTGTACCAACGTGCCGGACAGTGATTGATCGGTATTGCGGTATTTACCAACGTTCCGTTACCGGCGTGATCGTTATTGTATTTACAACGTGCCGTTACCGTGATTGATCGGGGGGGGTTATGGATTTACCAATGTGAAGTTACAGGCGATTGATCGTATTGGTAATTTTACCGACGTGCGTACAGTGATGATCGTTATTGGTATTTTACCAACGTGAAGTTACCGTTGATTGAGAGTTATGGTATTTTACCAACGGTGCAGTTACCGTGTGATATTGATCGTATTGTATTTATACCAACGTGACGTTACCGTGATGATCGTTATTGGTATTTTACCAACGTGCTGGTACCGTGCGTGATGTTGACTCGTTATGGTATTTTACCAACGTGACGTTACGTGATGAGCTTATTGGTATTTTACCTAACGTGTCGTTACCGCGATGGATCGTTATTGGTATTACCAACGTGACGTACCGTGATGATAGGTATTGGTTATTTTTACAACGTTGTCGTTAACGTGATTGATCGTTATTGGTATTTTACCAACGTGACGTTACCGTGATGATAGTTATTGGTTATTTTACCAACGGTGACGTGTACAGTTTGATTGATCGGGTATTGGATTTTGCCAACGTGCGTTACTGTGATTGATCGTTTATGGTATGTTCAAACGTGACGTTCCGTGATTGAGTTATCCGTATTTTACCCCAACCTGTCGTTAGCTTGATGATCGTTATCGGTAATTTTACCAAAGTGTGTCTTACCGTTTGATTGATCGTAGCGGTATTTTACGCAACGTGGGCGTTACAGATTGATCGTTATTGGTATTTTTTACCGTTGTCGTTACCGTGAGTGATCTGTTATTGGTATTTTACCAACGTGCCGTTACTGCGATGATCGTTATTGGTATGGTTACCAATGTGCCGTAACGTGTGTGATGATCATGATTGGTTATTTTACACTGGCCGTTTACTGCGATTGACGTTTATTGGTATTTTACCAATGTGGCGGTACCGTGATTGCGCGCTTCTTGGATTTTACAACGGGTCGTTACTGTGATTGATAGTTATTGGTATTTTACAAACGTACCCGTTAATGTGATTGATCATTATGGTATTTTACCTTGCTTTTGCGGTTATTGTTCGTATTGGTTATTTTACCAACATGCGTACCGTGTGATTGATTGTTATTGTATTTTACCAACGTTGCTTTACCGCGATTTGATCGTTATGGTATGTATATCAAAGTGACATTACCGTGATTGATCATTATTTGGTATTTTACCAAACGTTCTTCGTTACCGACGATGGACAATTATGCGGTATTTTACCAATTGTGTGGTAACATGATTGATCGTTATGGGTATTTTACCAACGTGGCCGTTACCGCGATTGATCTCTATTGTTATTTACCAATGTGTCGTACCGTGATTGATAGTTAGTGGTATTTACCAAGGTGTCGGTATTGCGATGATCGTTTTGGTATTTTTACCTAAGTGTCGTTACGCGATTGATAGATTATTGGTATTTTACCCAACGTGTAGTTACCGCGATGAATGGTCCGTATTTTACAAAAGGTCGTTTACTGTGATTGATATTATCTGTATTTTACCAATGTGTGTTAACGTGATTGATCTTATCGCGTTATTTTACAACAAGCGTTACCATGATTGATCGTTATTGAGTATTTACCAAAGTGTCATTACCGTGATTGATCGTTATGGTATTTTACCAACGTGCGTTACCGGATTGATCGTTTGGATATTTACCAAACGTGACGTTACCGTGTGATTGATCGGTATGGGTATTTTACCAACGTGACGTTACCATGATTGAGTAGTTATAGTATGTACCAACGTGTCGGACCCCCGATGATGTAGTGGATTTACCACGTGCGTGTTACCGTGATTGATCAGTATTGGTATTTTACCGTGTTGTTAGAGTGATTGATCGTTATGATATTTTACCAACGTGTCGTTAACCGTGATTGATCGTTATTGGTGATTTTTACCAACGTTGCGTTACCGTGATGATGATCGGTAATTGGGTGTATTTACCATGAGTTAGCGTTGATGATGATCGTTATTGGTATTTGTAACCAAAGTGTCGTTACCGCACGATTGACAGCTATGGGTTTATATCCAAGTGTCGTTCCCGTTGATTGACGTTATTGGTTTTTTCCAACTGTCATACCGTGAGTGATTGATCGTTATCGGTATTTTCAATCTGTCGTTTACCGCATTGATAATTATCGGTATTTTACCGTGTCGTTACCTTTGATTTGATCGTTATCGTATTTTACCAACGCGCGTTTCCGTGATGATCGTATCGTATTTTACCGCGTGTCGTTACGTGATGATTGTTATCGGTATTATTTACAATTGTGGCGTTCCCATGATTGATCGTATCGGTATTTACCAACGTGTAGTTACCGTGATTGATCTGGTATATCGGTATTTTACCAAAGTGTTTGTTAGTTACCGTGATTGATCGTATTGGTATTTTACAACATGCGTTAACGGATTGATAGTTATTGATTGTTGTATGGTATTTAACACGTGACGTACCGTGATTGACATTTAAGCGGTATTTTACAAACATGACTTTTACCGGGATTGATCGTATTGGTATTTTAGCCAACGTGCGTTTACTGGATTGATTCGTTATTGGTATTTTACGTTTGATTGTTAGCAGATTGATCGTTTTATTGGTATTTTACCAACGTGCCAGTTACGTGGGTGATCATTATTGGTATTTATAACAACGTTTGTCTTACCGTGATTATCCTTATCGGTATTATTACCAATCGTGTCGTTTACAGTGATTGATAGTATTGGTATTTACCAACGTGACGTGACCGTGATTGATTCGTGTATCGGTAGGTTTACCAACGTGCGGTTAACGTGAGGTGATTGATCTTTTTATCGGTATTTTACCGACGTGTTGTCGTACCGTGATGATAGTTTTGGTATTTAACGAAGTGTCGTTACCGCGATTGATCGTATTGGTTATTTTACCCACGTGTCGTTACCGCGATTGATCGTGTATAGGTATTTTTACCAACAGTGACGTTAAAGTGATTGATAGGTTCAGGGTATGTTACCCAAACGTTGTCGTTACCGCGGATTTGATCGTTATTGGTCTTTTACCAACGTGATCTTACCGTGATTGATAGTATTGGGTTTTTTTTTTTATTTACTAACGTTATGTCGTTACCTGTGATTGATAGTTATTGGATTTTACCACAGTGACGTTACCGTGATTGATAGTTATTGGTATGTACCAACGTGACGTTAAACCGTGAGTGATCGGTATGGGATTTGCCAAGTGACGTTACGTGATTGATCGGTAATGGTATTTACCTACGTGTACGTAGTGATTGATCGTTATTGGTATGTTTGCCCGTGACAGGTTACCGTGATTGATAGTTCTGGTATTTTGCCAACGGACGTACGTGATTGGATAAAGTTTATGGTATTTTTTTTTCCCAAGTGACGTACCTGTGATTGACAATTATCGGTATTTTACCAACGTGTCGTTACCATGATTGATCGTTATTGGTATTTTACCAACGTGCCGTTACCGCGATTGATCGTTATCGGTATTTTACCAACGTGACGTTACCGTGATTGATCGTTATCGGTATTTTGGGATACGTAAGGGATGGCTAGTGATGCGGGGGATGTGGGATACGTCAGGGATGGCTAGTCGATGGGGGGATTGTGGATACGTCAGGGAGGGCTAGGCGATGTGGGGGGGATTGTGGATACGTCAGGGAGTGGCTAGTCGAGAGGGGGATTGTGGGATACGTCAGGGATGGCTAGTCCGATGTGGGGGATTGTGGGATAGTCAGGGATGGCTAGTCGATTGGGGGGATTGTGGGATAACGTCAGGGATGGCTAGTCGATGTGGGGGATTGTGGGATACGTCAGGGAGGGTAGTAGTGGTGGGATTGTGGGATACGTCAGGGATGCTGTAGTCGAGTGGGGGATTGTGGATACGTAGGGATGGCTAGTCGATGGTGGGGGATTGTGGGATACGTCAGGGTATGGCTAGTCGATGTGGGGGATGTGTTGGGATACGTCAGGGATGGCTAGTCGATGTGGGGATTGTGGGATACGTCAGGGATGGCTGTCGATGTGGGGGATTGTGGGATACTAGGATGGCTAGTCGATGGGGGGATTGTGGGATACGTCAGGGATGGCTAGTCGATGGGGATGGGGATTGTGGGATCGTCAGGGATGGCTAGTCGATGGTGGGGATTGTGGGATACTGTCAGGGATGGCTAGTCGATGAGGGGGATTGTGGGAAAACGTCAGGGATGGCTAGTCGATGAGGGGGATTGTGGGATACGTCAGGGATGGCTAGTCGATGTGGGGGATTGTGGGATACGTCCGGGATGGCTAGTCGATGGGGGGGAGTAGTGGGATACGTTCAGGGATGGCTAGCGATGCGGGTGGATGGGGATGTGGGATACGTCAGGGGAGGATAGTCGATGTGGGGGATTGTGGGATACGTCAGGGATGGCTAGTCGATGTGGGGGATTGTGGGATACGTCAGGGATGCTAGTCGATGAGGGGGAGTGGGATAGTCAGGGATGGCTAGTCGATGTGGGGGATTTGTGGGATACGTCGGGATGGCATGTCGATGGTGGGGATTGTGGGATACGTCAAGGATGGCTAGTCGATGGGGGATTGGGGATACGTCAGGGATGCTATCGATGGGGGGATTGTGGGATCGTCAGGGATGGCTAGTCGATGTGGGGATTGTGGATAAGTCAGGGAGGCTAGTCGATGTGTGGGGATTGTGGGATACGTCAGGGATGGCTAGTCGATGAGGGGGATTGTGGGATACGGTCAGGGAGGGCGGAGGTCGATGTGTGGGGGATTGTGGGATAGTCAGGGAAGAGGCTAGTCGATGTGGGAGGGGATGTGGGGATAGTAGGGATGGCTAGTCGATGTGGGGGATTGGGGGATAGTCAGGGATGGCTAGTCGATGTGGGGTTGTGGGATAACGTCAGGGATGGCTAGTCGATGTGGGGGATGTGGAGTACGTCAGGGGGGTAGTCGATGAGGGGGCATTGTGGGGGTGGGAACGTCAGGGATGGGTAGTCGATGAATGTGGGGGGATTGTGGGATACGTCAGGGATGGCTAGTCGATGAGGGGGATTGTGGGATAACGTCAGGGCGATGGCTAGTCGAGGGTGGGGGATGATGTGGGATACGTCAGGATGGCTAGTCGATGTGGGGGATTGTTGGGATACTGTAGGGATGGCTGTGAATGAGGGGGATTGTGGGATAACTCAGGATGTGCTTAGTCGAATGGGGTGGATTGTGGGATAGTCCAGGAGGCAGTATGGGCGTGCGATATGGATACGTCGGATAGGGCGAGGATTGGCGACACTCACGGGTGATGTTGGGGGATTGTGTGGATACGTTCAGGGATGGCTAGTGCATGGATGTGTAGATGTGTTGCGATGTGGTATTGTGGGATACGTCAGGGAAATCCCCCTCATCGACTAGCCATCCCTGACGTATCCCACAATCCCCCACACATCGACTAGCCATCCCTGACGTATCCCACAATCCCCCTCATCGACTAGCCATCCCTGACGTATCCCACAATCCGCCATCCCTGACGTATCCCACAATCCCCCGCATCGACTAGCCATCCCTGACGTATCCCACAATCCCCCACATCGACTAGCCATCCCTGACGTATCCCACAATCCCCCACATCGACTAGCCATCCCTGACGTATCCCACAATCCCCCACACATCGACTAGCCATCCCTGACGTATCCCACAATCCCCCACATCGACTAGCCATCCCTGACGTATCCCACAATCCCCCACATCGACTAGCCATCCCTGACGTATCCCACAATCCCATGCAGTATGCAGTATTGGTCTCATACTAGGGGATCACTGGTCACAGTTGTGTCCCAATAGATATTAATGCAATAAATAAGGGAAAACAGCAGGTGTTGTTCAACTACAATTCCCAGCATTCACACTGGCCGAGATGAGAGTGCTGAGTGCACATTGCTGTCTATGTAATGAAATAGAGGAAAGTTCAGGTAAACATCCCTTGCTGTGAACTTTACCTTTAAAATCTGCATCTCCCACAGCCTGGCAGCAATTCCCCATTTCCCTGGTAGGGAAGAGCGGGGGTGGGGAGGAGAGATCTGTGCTAGAGGACTTGGCAGGGGAGAACCTGGTGCAACCTCCACTCACTCAGTTGGCACTAAGGGAAGGAAGATTTTAACTGTCGCTCCCCCAACACAGGTGGAAGTGTATTATTATCTATATTATAATTATCATTTATTTCATTATAGAGTAATAATACAAATAATAAAGTCAATAATAATATGATGATAATAATATAAAAATGATAATAGTAATAAAAATAATAATAGTAATAATATAGTGGATAATGCACCCCCAACTGTAAATTATAAGGATATTAGAAGTCATTGAGGAGTTCCGTGACCATGTAAAAGTACGAGGCTGCAGGGTGACTTCTAATATCCTTATAATTTACAGTTGGGGGTGCATTATTTATTATAACCTACCCCTTTGTGGCTTCTGGTTTCCTTCTTCTCCTGGAACTGTAAGATTATAAGGCTATAATCTTACAGTTCCTCCCATAGAAATCCACTACAGGGGTAGGTTATATACCAATATCTTCCTTTCCATAAACAAAAAGCACCATGGCAATCATATTATTATGTTCCTGGTCCTGACAGCACACTGTCCCTTTAAATTATTTAACCCTTTCCATGCCAGCTGTCTCACGCTGGTGTCAAGTGATTAGTGGAATGCAGCTGCCAATCACATGTCCAATAGGAGGTCATCTGTACTGTGTCCGCATCAATGCACCTTTCAGTCCCCCCTTCACTTGGCCTCCGTACTATTACGCGTCAGGCTGCTACATGACTAGGAGTCGTTGTCCATCTTACCATCTGGTATTCCTATTGGTCCGAGCAATGGAGCTGCAGCAGCTATGACGGAAAGTAGATTACGGGGGCTTCTCATGCCTTTTACCAAATGTACATGGGAAGTTGTATCCATAAAGATTTAGCGACAGGTCCGGAGACTAAACACTCGCTTACTGATCTACATACTGTACTGTCTAATAGAAACAATATGGCAGCTCCCACCCATATGTATAAATATACAGAGAAGGAATGTTCTGTACACATAGTGTTTCCTTTAGACAGTACAGTAAGGGGGAGCTGCCATAGTGTTTCCCCTAGCCAGTACAGTGTGGGGAAGCTGCCATAGTGTTTCCTTTAGACAGTACAGTAAGGGGGAGCTGCCATAGTGTTTCCCCTAGCCAGTACAGTATGGGGGAGGTATTATTAATCCTATCAGACTAATATTAAATCGGACACGATGATAAATTCCAGCCAATCGCATTGTCTTTAATTGGCCACTGATCAGTTTATTGATAGAGTCACAATTGATCCCAGATTAAGGGTAACTAAGGACTGGTACACATGGTAAAGGTTTCTACCGTGTTAAAGACTGCACGATTGGCCGCAATTTACCGGCATTTCCCAATAATATTGGTTGCAGCGAAAATGGCCGCCAATAATTCTAACTGATCACCCAAAATACTGTGGCGGTTGGTGGATCGGGTGGACACTGTGTGTGCCAGGCTCTACACCAAACCTAGTGTTCCAGTTACTAGAAGAACTAGTAATCCGCTCCTATTGGTCAGTAGTAACGTTCCATTGAGGTTATAGTAACCGTCAGGGTTACTGCTCCTTTAAAGGAGAGGCCATGGGCTGTTGTGGTTGTGTTGGTTCTGGTTTGGATGCGATTCCTGTGGTGGGCACCAGAGCTGTTTGTGTCTGTGGGGTATTTGCTGAATTAGTCACAATGTTATTTCCAGTGGGAGAGAAGGAAATATAAAGTCTGGGAATTGGGAAAACAGGAAAATAAAATGATTGGAGGCACCGGAGGTTTAAATAAACAGAACTCATTATTGGCACAATCCTGGTAAATGGAGAGGTTGTTAGTACATTCCACCTACTGCCCCATTACCCATGGTGGAGACTGGCTGGGGGGTTCACTGCTTCCTTTCTACCTGCTGCCCTCACAGCGATTCCCTCCCACAGAACCAGTGAATCCGATTGCAATGTTACCAACATTTAGTGAGATAATGGGGGGTTTAACCAACCAGATTTCACCACGGGGATAAATAGTCCAATCATTTATCACTTCAGAACATTTATTCATTGCACATTTGTATGACTAAATAAGGGTGGGAGCTGCCATATTGTTTCCCTTAGACAGTACAGTATGAGGGTATAGCTTATTGTATGTACAGAACATTCCTTCTCTGTATATTTATACATATGGGTGGGAGCTGCCATATTGTTTCCCTTAGACAGTACAGTATGAGGGTATAGCTTATTCTGTACACACAATAAGCTATACCCTCATACTGTACTGTCTAAGGGAAAAAACTAGTCAGCCTCCACCATGACTGTACTGGCTAGGAGGAGAAGAAACACTTATGGCAGCTCCCCACAACGGTATGTCTAAGGTAAACACACATGGCAGCTCCCACCCATTATAAATATCAATATACAGAGAAGGAATGTTCTGTAACATACAATAAGCTATACCCTCATACTGTACTGTCTAAGGAAAAAAATATGGCAAGCTCCCACCCAGTATGTATAATTAAAGATACAGAGAAGGAATGTTCTCGACATACAATAAGTATAACCTAATACGTACTGTTTAAGGGAGGAAACATATGGGCAGCTCCCAACCTATAGTTTAAATATAAATTACAGAGGAAGGAATTTCTGTACACACACTAAGCTATACACCTCATCTGACTGTCTAAGCGGAAACAATATGGCGCTCCCACCCATATGTATAAATATAAATTACAGAGAAGGACGTTTCTGTACACACAATAATCTGATACCACTCGAACTGTTACTGTCTAATGAGAAACAACTATGGCAGATCCCACCCATATGCTTAATATACATATACAGAGAAGGATGTTCTGCATACAATACGCTATACCCTCCATACTGTGACTGTCTAAGGGAACAATATGGGCAGCTCCCACCCATATGTCAATACTCACCGAAGAAGGACATGTTCTTACTACCAATCAAGCTATTACCCTCATCTTATGGTCTAATGGAAACCCATATGGCGACTCCCACCCATATGTATAAATATATAGCAGAGAAGGAATTTGTCTGTACACACAATAAGCTATACCCTCTAACGGGTATGTCTAAGGAAACCAATATGGGCAGCTTCCCACCTATATGTAAAATATAAATATACAGAGAAGGGATGTTCTGTACTACACAAAAGGCTACCCTCATATGTACTGTTAGAGGGAGGAAACCAATAGCGCAGCCCCACGCCCATATGATAATCAATATAGGAGGGAATTATTGTATTCACACGATAATCATACCTTCTTATATATATGTGGATCAAATTGTTCCTAGACCGTAGTTTCAGTATGAGGCCAAAGTTAGTGGTAAGAAACTCTCGTATTTATTTAACAAGGGGACCTGCCATATGTACTAAAGATACAGTTTAAGAGGGTTTATCTAGGTACCACAAACATACCCTCTCTGTACTAGTTTAATGAGAAAACAAGTGGGAGCTGCCCATCCATAGTGCTAGTTCCCTTAACAGTAATACGGTTTATAGAGCTATGGTGTTACTGAACAGTTTACATAGCTATCTCATATTTGTATACAGATGGGTGGGGCGAGAGCTGCCTATTGTTCCCCTAGACTACAGTATGAGGGTTATAGCTTATTGTGTGATGACAGAACATTCCTTCTCTGTATATTTATATTACTATACTATGGGTGGCGAGCTGCCATAGGTTTCACTTAGACAGTACAGTATGAGGGTAAGCGTATTGTGTGTACAGAAAAGCATTCCTTCTTTTAATTAGATTGTATAATATGGGTGGGAGCTGACCTAGAGGTTTCCCTTCAGGACAGTAACAGTAGTGAGGGTTATAGCTTATTGTGTTACAGAACATTCTTCTTTGATATTATATTACATGATGGGGGGGTGCATATAGGGTTTTCCTTCACGAGTTACAGTTGAGGGTATAGTTATTGTTGTTACAGAACAAATCCTTATTGTGCATATTTATATTGTATACATATGGGGTGGGCTGGCAGCTGCCATAGGTGGTTTCCATTAGACAGTACTAGTATGAGGTGTTACGCGTGTTGATGTTACAGAAATTCTTCTCGGCTATTATATACTTATACAATGGTGGGCAAGCTGCCCATATTGGTCTCCTTAGACAGTACAGTATTGAGGTTATACGTTATGTTGTTGTTACAGAACATCTCCTTCTCTGTATAGTTATATATATGGGTGGGCGCTTGCCATATTGTTTCCCTAGACAGTACAGTATGAGGGTATAGCTAGTTGTATGTGTACAGAACATTCTTCTTGTTATATTTATTATACTATAGGGGGAGCGTGCCAATAGGTTTTCCCCTTAGACGACAGTACAGTATAGGGTATAGCTTTTGTATGTACGGAAACATTCCTTCTCTGTTATTTATATTTACTACATATGGGTGGGAGCTGCCATATTTTTCCTAGGACAGACAGTATTGAGGGTATAGCATGTTTTGGGTGTGACAGAACATTCATTCTCTGTATATATTTATACATGGGTGGGAGCGCAATTGTTTCCGACAGTACAGTATGAGGGATAGTTATTGTTTGTACAGAAACATTCCTTTCATGTATATTTTTTTAAATACTTGGGTGGGGAGCGCCATATTGTTTCCCTTAGGACAGTTTAGTATGAGGGTTATAAGCTATTGTTGTACAGAACATTGCCACTTCTCTGTATATATATTTATACATATTGGGTGGGGCGTGCCATATTGTTCCCTAGTACAGTACAGTAGGAGGGTATACTATTGTATGTACAGAAACATTCCTTCTCTGTTATATTATACCATATGGGTAGAGGGAGCTGCAATAGGTTCCTTAGACTACAGTATGAGGGTTATAGCTTATGTGTAACCAAACAATTACTTTCTCTACATATATTAACATATGGCGTGGGAGCTTGCCATATATGTTCCCTTTAAAGCATGTACAGTATGCGGGTCTATTTTATTTATATGCTATTTTGTACAGAACATTCCTTCTCTGATTATATTTATATATGGGTGGGGCTGCCTATTGTTTCCCTTAGACAGTACCAGTATGAGGGTGTATAAGCTTATTGAGAAGACAGAACATTCCTTCTCTGTTTATATATAATATGGGTGGGGAGTGCCATGATTGTTTCCCTTAGACAGGACAGTGAGGG
>JAACNH010002107.1:33899-46826 GCA_019447015.1 Hymenochirus boettgeri
CAGAATCCCTCTGCTTCCCACTGCTGCTGTTTATATGTTTGGTCTCACATATATCACTTGTAAACTTGTCCTTACTGTCCTATAACAGAGGTACGGGGTTTTTAACTTGTCCTTTACTGTCTATAACAGATTGTACATATGGGTTTACTTGTTCCTTTACTGTCTATAACAGAGTGTATATGGTTACTTGTTCTTTAATGTCTATAACGAGGTTAACGGGTTTAAGCCTTTTGTCCTTAACCAGTACAGGTACTGTCCTTAACTGTATACAAGGGTACAGGGTTACTTGGTCCTTTCTGTCTAGACACCGAGGTGTCAGGGTTTATACTTGTCCTTTACGCTGTCTATACAGAGTGTACAGGGTTTACTGTCCATTCTACTGTCTATAACAGAGGTGTCAGGGTTTACTAGTCCTTTCTAGTCTATAACAGAGGTGTACCGAGGGTTACTGTCCCTTTACTGTCTATAAAACAGAGGTTGTACAGGGTTTTACCTTCCTTACTGTCTATACAGGGTTTACAGGTTTACTGTCATCTGTCCTATACTGTCGGTACGCGTTCTGTCATAACAGAGGTGTTACGGTTTACTCTGTATTTTACTGTCTATACAGAGATGTACAGGGTTGTACTATCCTTTACTGTCTATAACAGGAGGGTATACAGGGTTTACTAGTCCTTACGTCCTATAACCAGAGATGTCGTGGTGGTTTTCTTACTAGTCCTTTCTGTCTATAACAAGAGTATACAGGGTTTATAGTCCTTTATGTCTATAACAGAGGTGTACAGGGTTTCCTTGTCTTGCTTACTGTCTATAAAAGAGTAGTGTCACAGGGTTTACTTGTCTTTACTGTTAATAACCTAGGTGTACAAAGGTTTTCTGTCTTTACGTCTATACAGATCAGGGATGCCTTTACTGTCTATAACAAGAGTGTACAGGTTAACTCGTCCTTTTACTGTCATATACAGAGGTTATACAGGGTTTAACTATGTCCCTTTACTGTTCTATACAGAGGTGTGTCACATGTGTTACTTGTCCTTTACTGTCTATACACGAGGTGTACAGGTTTTACTATTCCTTTACTGTCTAATACATGGGATGTACAGGTTTCCTAGTCGCTCTTAACCTGTCTATAACGAGGTGTATACAGGGTTTACTGTCCTTACGCTTCTATAACAGAGGTGTATAGGTTTCTTGTCCTTTACTGTTCTATATACACGAGGTGTACAGTGGTTTACTTGATCCTTTACGTCTATAAAAGGTGTATCAGGTTTACGTCTACGTCCGATAAGTTAAGGTTCGCCTTGTCTTAAACAGAGGTGTACAGGTGTTACTTGTCCTTTACTGTCTATAACAGAGGTGTACAGGTTTACTTGTCCTTTACTCGTCTATAACAGAGGTGTGACAGGTTTACTTGTCCTTTACTCGTCCTATATAGAGGTGGTAACAGGGTTGACCTAGTCTTTACGTCTATAACAAGGTGTACAGGGTTTACTGTCCTTGACTGTCCTATAACAAGGTGGTACGGGTTACTTGTCTTTACTGTCCTATAACGAGTGTACAGGAGTTTACTGTCCTTTACTGTCGATATACCGAGTGTACAGGGTTAGCTGTCCTTTACTGTCTATACAGAGTGTACAGGGTTTATAGTCCTTACCGTCTATAACATGGTGTCCAGAGGTTTACCATCTTGTCCTGTTACTGTCTATGAACAGAGGGTGTCAGGTTTACTGGTCCTTTACTATGTCTATAACAGAGGTGACAAGGTTTCTTGTCCTTTACCGTCTATACGAGGATGTACATAAAGGTTGACTACTATCCTTTCTACTGTCTATAACGAGGTGTACAGGGTTTACTATCTTTAACTGTCTATAACATAGAGTGTCTACAAGGTTTCACTGTCCTTTACTACTGTCCTATAACAGAGGTTGGTACCAGGGTTACTGTTCCGTACTGTCATAACAAGGTGACAGGGTTTTACTTGTCCTTTACTGTCCTATAACCAGAGGTGTACATGTAGCGCCCTTTACGGGTCTAAGGTGTACAAGTTTAGTCCTTTTCTGTCTATAACAGAGGTGACGTCCGGTTTACTTGCTTTACTGTCAAACAGAGGCTGTACGGGTTGTACTTGTCCTTAAACTGTCCTATACCAGAGTTGTAACCAGGGTTTACTTGTCCTTTACGGTCATATACCAGATGTAACAGTTTTACTTTTCCGTTACTGTCTATAACAAGGTGTACAGGGTTAACTTGTCCTGTACTGTGCTATAACAGGAGGTGTAGCAGGGTTTAACGTGTCCTTTACTGTCTATAACAGAGTTTACAAGGTTACTTGTCCTTTACTGTCTATAACAGAGTTTACAGGTTTACTGTGTCCCTTTAACTTCTATAACAGAGGTGTACCGGGTTTTACTGTTACTTGTCCTATACACGGGCTGAACGAGGGGGTACAGGGGGTTACTGGGTCCTTTACGTCGATACAGAGGTGTACAGGGTTTAACTCCTTACTGTCTATAACGGGGGTACAGGGTACTGTCCGTACTGTCTAAACAGAGGTGTACAGGGTTTACTTGTCGTTACTGTCTATAACAGAGGTGTACAGGGTTACTGTCCTTTACTGCTATAACAGTAGGTTGTACAGGGTTTACTTGTCTTCTATTATACATGTACTGTCTAGTGTATACAAGGTGTACAGGTTTACTTGTCCTTTACTGTCTTAACAAGGTGTCAGGTTTACTTTCCTTTTACGTCTATAACAGAGGTGTCAGGGTTTACTGTCCTTTACTGTCTAATCAAGGTGTACAGGGTTTACTTGTCCTTTACCGTCTATAACGAGGGTGTCAGGTTTTTACTTGTCATTACTCGTTCATAACGAGGTTGTACAGGTTTACTTGTCCTTTTACCTTATAACAGAGAGTGTACAGTGTTACTTGTCCCTTAACGTCTATAACAGAGGTGTTACAGGGTTTCTGTCCTTAACTCGGTTCTATAACAGAAGATGTACAGGGGTTTTTACTAGTCCTTAATGTCTTATAACAAGGTTACAGGGTTTACTGTCCTTTACCGCTCTGATAACAGAGAGGGTACGGGTTGTATTGTCCTTTACTGTCTATAACACGAGGTGTGTTAACGGGTTACTAGTGATCTTTACTGTCTATAACAAAGTGTAACAGGGTTTACTAGTCCTTTACCTGCTAAACAAGGTGTTAAGCGGTTTTACTTGGTCCTTTACTGGCATAACAGAGGTGTACAAGGGTGACTAGTCCTTTACCGTCTATACAAGGTGTACAGGGTTTACTTGTCATTGTTCAAGGCGTCTTCCACGTCTATAACAGAGGTGCGTACAGGGTTTACTGTCCTTTACTCTCTATAAGCAAGAGGTGGTAAGGGTTTACTATGTCCTTATACCGTCTATAACAGTATGGTGTAATAGCTTACCGTTTATAAGCGTTTACAGTTGTACTGTACTTTACCCGTCTCATGAACAGTTTAGTTGTGTACAGGGTTTAATAGGTCCCTTCTACATAGTCTATAACAGAGGGTATAAGGGTTTACTATGTCCCTTACCGTCCTATAACACGAGGTGTTGCAGGGTTTACTTTCCTTTACCCTGTCTATAACAGAGGTTGTAACAGGTTTAAACGTGTCCTTTACTGTCTATAACACGAGGTGTACAGGTGGTTTACTTTGTCTTTACCGGTCAGGTCCAGGTAACAGAGGTGTCCTAGGAGACGGAGTTGTACCGTTAGTCCTTTACTGTCTATAACAGAGGTGTACAGATGTTTACTTTCCTTTAACCTGTCTTAGTAACAGAGGTGGTACAGGGTGTACTTGTCCTTTACCTGTAAGACAGAGGTGTACAGGGTTTACATTGTCCGTTACGTCTATAACGAGAGGGTACAGGGTTTTTTACTAGTCCTTCTTACGTATAACAGAGGTGTACAGGGTTTACTATGTCCTTTAACCGTCTATAACAGAGGTGTACAGGTACGGGTTTTTACTTGTCCTTTACCCTGTTATACACAGAGGTGATACAGGGTTTAGCTGGTCCTTTATGTCTATAACAGAGGTGTACAGGGTGTTTTTTATTGTCCTTTGACTGTCTATAACAGGAGATGTACAGGGTTTTACTTAGTCCTTATACCCTGGTCTATAACGATGGTTACAGAGGTTTAACTATGTCTTTACCGTTCTAATAACAAGGTGTACAGGGTTTATGTCCTTTACGAACCTAGTATAACAGAGGTTATACACGGGTTTACTTGTCCTTTACTGTCTATAACATGAGTGTACAGGGTTTTACTTTGTCCTTTAGCCGTCTATAACAGAGGTGTACAGGGTTTACTAGTCCTTACTCGTCTATAACAGAGGTGTGAAGTGGTTTACTTGTCCTTTACTCGTCTATTAACAGAGGTGTACAGGGTTTACTTGTCCTTTTATTACTGTCTATAACGAGGTTGTCTACAGTGGTTAAGCTGTCCTTTAACCGCTTAATAACCAGAGTGTTACAGGGTTTACTTGTCCTTTACTGTCTATAACAAGCGGTGACAGTGGTTTTTACTTGTCCTTACTGTCTATAACAGAGGTGAAGAGGTGTTGAACTTTGTCCTGTACTGTCTTATAACAGAGGTGTACATGGTTTACCTTGTCTTACTGTCTAAAACAGAGGTGTACAGGGTTTACTTGTCCTTTACTGTCTATAACAGAGGTGTGACAGGTCTTGCTACCGTGATAGGCTGTAATTACTTGTCCTTTACGTCTATAACGAGTTGTACAGGGTGTCTACTTGTCCTTTACGTCTATAACAGAGGTGTGACCGTGGTTTACTTGTCCGTTACTGTCTTATAACAGAAGGGTGTACAGGGTTTACTAGTCCTTTACAGTCTAACAGAGATGTACCAGGGGTTACTTAGTCTTTACGGTCTATAACGGGTACAGGGTTTTTACTAGTCCTTAAAGTCTATACAGAGGGTACAGGGTTTTCTGTCACTTTACTGTCTTAACAGACGGTGTACGGTTTGTGTACTTGTCCCTTTACTGTCTAACAGAGATGGTACCGGGTTTACTAGTCCCTTTACGTCTATACAGAGGTGTACAGGTTTTACGTCCTTTAACGTGTCTATAACAGAGGTGTACAGGGTTTACTGTCCTTTCTGTCCTATAACAGAGGTGTTAACAGGGTATTACTAGTCATTTACTGCTATAACAGTGTTCGTGAAGGGTTTAGTCCTTACCTGTCCTATACATGTACTAGGTTTAACTCTCTTTACGCCTATAAGAGGTGTACAGGTTTACTGTCCTTACCGTTCTATAAGCAGGGAGTTGTACCGGGTTTACTTGTCCTTTGACTGTCTTATAACAGAGGTTGTACGGATGTCCTAGTTTAAAGGGTTTTACAGGGACTTGTCCTTTACTGTCTATAACAGGGTTGTACAGGGGGTTTACTTAGTCCTTTACTGTCCTATTAACAGACGAGTACAGCGAGCAGTTTTTCCGACCGTGCGTGGTCTCATTACAGACGTGTTACGTTTGTTCGTGTGTCCTACTCTGGTCTTATCTTGTGTAGGGGGTTATGTCCTGGTCTGTCTATAACAAGTTCAGGGTTAAGTCCTTATATGTATTAAACAGAGGTTTGGTGTTATTTTTAGGTCTTACTTGTCCTTTACTGTCCTATAAAGAGGTGTACAGGTTTACTGGTCCTTTAACTGTCTATAACAGAGGGTTTACAGGGTTTACTAGTCCTTTATTGTCATATAACAGAGGGTTACAGGGTTTCTACTTGTCCTTTACTGTCTATAACAGAGGTGTACAGGGTTACTAGTCCTTTACTTGGCTATAACAGAGGTTTGTACAGGGTTTACTGGTCGCTTTACGTCTTAAACAGGAGGTGTACACGGGTTTTACTGGTCCTTTACTGTCGTATAACAGAGGTTGACAGGGTGTTACTGTCCTTATGTTATACAGAGTTGGTACAGGGTTACTGGCCTTGTACGTCTATAAAAGAGGTGTACAGGGTTTACGTTGTCGCTTTACTGTCTATAACAGAGGTGTGTAGGGTTTACTTGTCCTTTACTTGTCTGTATACAGAGGTGTACAGGGTTTACTTGGTCCTTTACTGCTATTACAGAGGTGTACAGGGTTTATTTCCTTTACTGTCCAAGTTAACAGAGGTTGTTACAGAGTGTTTTACTGTCCTTTCCTACTGTCTATAACAGAGGTGTTAACAGGGGTTTTACTTGTTCCTTTTACTGTGATAACAGAGGTGTAACAGTTTTTACTTTCTGTCCTTTACTGTTATAACAGAGGTGTACGTTTTACATTCATGTCTATAATTACAGTTACTTGTCCTTTACTGTCTTAACAGGGTTGTACAGGGTTACGTTTGTCCTTTACTGTCTCTATAACAGAGGTGTACAGGGTTAGTTTACTTGTCCTTTACTGTTCTATACACAGGAGGTTACAGGTGGCTTACAGTTATGGTCCTTTACTTCTATACAGAGGTTGTACAGGTGGTTTACTTGATCCTTTACTGTCTTCAACAGAGGTGTACAGGGTCCAGTTTTTTTTACTTGGTCCTTTTACTGTCTTATAACAGAGAGTGACAGGGTTTCACTTAGTCCTTTACTGTCTATAACAGAGGTGTTGTAGCAGGGTTTACTTGGTCCTTTTACTCTTAACAGAGGTGTACAGGGTTTACTTGTCCTTTACCTGTCTATAACAAGGTGTACAGGGTTTCTGTCCTTCTTTATGTCCTATAACAGAGGTTGTAACAGTGTTTACCTTGTACCTTTACTGCTATCTAAACAGAGGGTGTACAGGGTTACATTGTCCTGTACATGCCTATAACAGAGGGTAACAGGGTTTATAGTAACCACTTAACCAGCTCCTTTACTGTCTATAACCGAGGTGTAAGGGTTTACGTACGTCTTAAACAGAGGTTTACGTTTTATTGTCCTTACTGTCTATAAAAGATTGTTTACAGGGTTTCTTGTCCTTTACTGTCTATACAGAGGGTTTGGGTGACAGGTTTACTTTCCTTTACGTGTCAATTACAACGTTGTACAGGTTTACTTGTCCTTTAATCGTCTATAACAGAGGTGTGTTACGGGTTACCCTTGTCCTTTCTACTGTCTATAACAGAGTTGTACAGGGTTTACTAGTCCTTTACCGTCTATAACAGAGGGTCCAGGGTTTTACTAGTCCTTTACTGTAATAACAGAGTGTGACAGTGGTTACTGCGTCTGGTCCATTTACAGGGTTTTCTCCTATGTCAAACAGAGGTGTACAGGGTTTCTAGCCTTTTACTGTCTATAACAGAGGTTGTACAGGGTTTTTACTGGTCCTTATCTATGTCTATAACAGAGGTGGTACGGCGTTTACTTGTCCCTTTAACGTCTATAACACGAGGTGTACAGGGTTTTGACTGTTCGCGTAAGGGTACGTTAATATCCTTTGTCTATACAGAGTACCAGGTTGATTTCTTTACCAGAGTACGTTTACTTGTCCTTTACTGTCTATACAGAGGTGGGTACAGGGGTTTACTTGTCCTTTACTGTCTATAAACAAGGTTACAGGGTTTACTTGTCCTTTACTCGTCTTATAACAAGGGTTGTACAGGGTTTACTATCCTTTACTGTCTATAAAGAGGTGTACAGGGTTTACTTGTCCCTTTACTGTCCTATAACAGGAGTGTACAGGGTTTACTGTCCTTTACTGATCATAACAGAGGTTGTTACCAGGGTTTTTACTTGTCCTTTCCTGTCCTATAAGAGACAGAGTGTCAGGTTTACTTGTCCTTTTACTGTCTATTATCCGAGGTGTCACAGGGTTTTACTCCTGTCCTTTACTGTTATAACGTATGTTTACAGGGTTTACACTATGTCCTTTACTGGTCTATAACATAACAGAGGTGGTACGGGTTACTGGTCCTTTACTGTCTATAACAAGAGGTTGTAATAGGTTTTTACTAGTCCTTTACTGTCTATAACAGATGTGTACAGGGGTTTACTGGTTCCTTTAACTGTCTATTACCGAGGGTACCGGGTTTACTAGCTTTGATGTCTTTAACGAGGTGTACGCAGGGTTTACTGGTCCTTTAACGTCTATATAACAAGGTGGGGTACAGGGTTTACTGGTCCTTTACTATCTATAACAGAGGTGTAATACAGGTTCTGGTCCTTTAACGGTCTATAACAGATGGTGTTAGATTTACTAGTCCTTTTACCGTCTATAACAGAGGTGTAACAGGGTTTACTTGTCCTTTAAACTGTCTATAACCAGAGTTTTACGAGGTGTTTACTTGTCCGTTAACTGTATATCACAGAGGTGTAACAGGGGTTACTTGTCCTTTACTTTACTGTCTATAAACAGAGGTGTACAGGGTTTCTGTCCTTACTGTCTATAAACAGTAGGTGGTACAAGGGGTGTCACTTGTCCTTTACTGTTCTAAACAGAGGTGTCCAGGGTTTAACTTGGTCCTTTTACTCTGTCTATAACAGAAGGTGTAATAGGGTTTAACTAGTCCTTTTTAAGCTGTCGTATAACAGAGGTGTACAAGGGTTTTACTGGTCCTTTAACGTCTATTACAGAGTCATTACAGTTGTCTATAAAGTTGGTCCCCAGTCTGTAGTGTGTCTCTCTCGTCAACATTAAACGTACGAATCTTTAGTTGTGGTCTGTGTGTAGGACTGTGTTTATTGTGGTGTGGTAGACTATTGTGATGTGTGGCATTAGTGGTTGTTGTGAGTGTTAACTGCAGGGCTGAGTCATTACTGGTGTTGTTCTCTCCAAAAATCCTGGCCCAATTCCGTATCCAATAATTCCTGGCCCTATCCCATGTTGTTCCAGACGGATTTAGATCCAGGATTATTTATATTCAGTCCAGTTGCCCTGTGCACGGATGTACCAGGGGAAGATTTTAACGCGTCTCTCCCCATGGCGCCCCAATAGATATTGTACGCAGCTTAACCAGATCAGTGACAGATCAGGGGACACCTATTGATATTTTTCAGGTGACTGCCCAAGAATCCCGTAAGGTCCCATAGCGAGATGTAATTTGCATCGCAGGATTGCAGTCCTGTAAACGTGGCCGGCATTTAATTTTTTCTGGCTGTGTAGGAAAGTTTTCAGCAGGGATAAGGAACCTTCCCATACTATCGCCCCTCTTAAAGGACACAATTAAAATACACACACAGCCGGGCTGGGATAGATTTAATTGTAGTTTATATCAATCAGTTTTAAATAAGTACAACAGCCCGATAATGCCATTTATTAATATCTCCTTCCCTCCAATCAGCAGTATCAGGAACCTTACCATCATCCCCTATTATAAAGACACTATAACTACACACACAGCAGGGCTGGGACAGATTGTTAATGTGTTTATATACAAAAACAGCCGTTTATAATCAATACACCCTGATAATTACTTTATTAATAGTCCTCCTACCTCCAATCAGCAGGGGATCAGGAACCTTACCCCATAATCCCCCTATAAAGGACACATATTAAATACACACACATCAGGGCTGGGATAGATTTAATGTGTTTATATACAATCAGTTTATAAATCATCAAGCCCCTGATAATTTACTATTTATTAATAGTCTCCTCCAATCATAGGGGATCAGAACCTTACCCATAAATCCCCATATAAAGGACACATATTAAATACACACCACAGCAGGGCTGGGATAGATTTAATGAGTTTTATATACAATCATTTTATAATCCGTACAGCCCTGATAATTACATGTTTTTTATAATAGTTCTCCTCCATCATCAGGGATCAGAACTTATACCCATAATCCCCCTATATACAGGACACATATTAAATACCACACGCAGGGCTTGGATAAGAAATTTAAAATGTAAGTTTTTATATACCATCAGGTTTTAATCGTACAGCCCTGATAATTTACATTTATTAATAGTCTCCTCCAATCGCAGGGGAGCAGGAACCTACCCATAATCCCCCCTATATAAAGGACACATATTAAATAACAACACACAGGCTGGGATAGATTTAAGTGTGGTCGTTATATACCTCATTTTTAATCAGGTACAGCCCTGGATACTTACATTTATTAATAGTCTTCCTCCTCCAATCAGCAGGGATCAGGAACCTACCCATTAATTTTTTGTCCCCCCCCCCCCTATATAAAGGACACATATTAAATACCACCCATCAGGCTGGGATAGATTTAATGTAGTGTATATACCAATCAGTTTTATAATCAGACAGCCCCTGATAATTACATTTATAATGGTCTCCTCCCATCAAGCAGGGGAATCATGAACCTTACCATAATCCCCCTAATAAAGGACCACATATAATACAATCACAGACAAGGGCTTGGGATAGTATTTAATGTGTTGTATATACAATCAGTTTAGATAAGTAAGCCCTGATAATTTACATTTATTAAGTCTCCCCAATCATCATGGGATCAGAACCTTACCATATCCCCCTATATAAAGGACACCTATTAAATACACACACACCGCAGGGCTGGATAAGATTTAAGTAGTTTCGATACAATCAGTTAGAATATACAGCCCTGATACTTAACATTTATTATAGTCCTCCCTCCGGAAACTCATCAGGGTGAG
This sequence comes from Hymenochirus boettgeri, assembly GCA_019447015.1. NCBI lineage: Eukaryota > Metazoa > Chordata > Amphibia > Anura > Pipidae > Hymenochirus > Hymenochirus boettgeri. The sequence continues at coordinate 44,508 of JAACNH010002107.1, forward strand.
AGAGGTCTGTGACCTTACACCGATAGAGAGTCGCGCCGCTATAGTAACGGACACACATATGAACATACACAACACACAGCCGGGGCTGGGATAGATTTATGGTGGGTTTTATACCATGCAAAGGTTAAATAAGGTACAAGACCCGAGGAGTCATGTTGTTTCAGTGAGTGCTCCGATCCACGGTACATCAAGACAAGGGAGTGGAGGAGGAACCTTACCCGTGTACTCCCCCCTAGTAGAATAAAGGGAGACCATCTTGAGAAAGGGGGGGAAGAACGTACACAGACAAGGGCTGGTAGATAGATTTAGATGGGTGGAGTGTGTGATAGTGACGTCATTATATATGAAAAAAAAAAAATTTGTACGCCGGCAAAAAGGTTTGTTAGAATGCAACACAAAACCCTTGGTGGTGAATTACGAATAGGGTACATTCGAGTAGTGGCGGTCGGGGGCCTGCGCAAGCAGCAGGACAAATTCAGGAAGACACGTTACCGGCATCAGTACCCCCATAATGATAAGGACAGGCGGGTATTATGTACGGGACAGGCAGCAGGCAGGTCGGGTCTGTGAGAAAGTGGAAAATGGTGTAGTCATGAAGGATCCGCAATGCAGTAATGAGTATAAGTAGGAGAGGACCCTACATAAGTAACATTTATTACTAGTCCCTCCCCAATCAAGCGGGGATCAGGAACCTTACCCATAATCCCCCTATCGAAAGGACACATATTATACACAACGACCCAGCAAAGGTTGCTGGATATAATGCATGTAGTGTAGTACTATCAATCAGTTGTATTAATCAGTGACAGCCCTGATATTACATTTATTAATAGTCTCCTCCTCCAATAGCAGGATTATACAGACATTAGGGGTAGGGATACAGGTTGGACTAGATGACGTATTCCTTATACACCGCAAACTATTTTACTATTTAACTGTTATCCAGCATTAATGGGTATGGTATAAAGGCATGGACTAGATGGATCTATGTCTTTAATAACAACTCCAATACTATGTTACGATGTAACTGTTTAGACAACATTTGGGTAGGGTATAAGGTTTACAGATGGACTTATGTCCTTTTATCCAACCTCCAATACTATGTTACTAAAAAAAAGAAAAAAAATAAAAAATGTAACGTTATACAGACATTATTGGAGGGTATAAAGGTTGGTGCTAGATGGACGTATGTCCTTTATACATCAACCGTCCACATACTATGTTACTATGTAACTGTTATACAGACATTTTGGGTAGGGTATAAAGGTTGACGAGATGGACGTATGTCCTTTAACCAACCTCCAATACTAATGTACGAATGTAACTGTTATAAACAGACATTATGGGTAGGGTATAACAATGTTGGATAGATGGACGTATTCTTTACACAACCTCCAATACTATGTTACTATGTAATTTTTTACAGACTTATGGGTAAGGGTGTAAGTTTGGACTAGATGGACGTAATGTCCTTAATACCACCTCCAATTGCTAAGTACTATGTAACTGGTTGATACAGACATTATGGGTAGGGTGTAAAGGTGTTGACTAATGGACCGTAAATGTCTTTATACAACCCTCCAGATACTATGTTTACTATGTAACTGTTATACAGACATTAATTGGTAGAACCAGATTTCACCACGGGGATAAATAGTCCAATCATTTATCACTTCCCAGAATCCTCTGCTTCCCACTGCTGCTGTTAATGTTTGTCTCACATAATATCAATTGTAACTTGTCCTTTACTGTCTATAACAGAGGTGTACGGGGTTTACTTGTCCTTTACTGTCTATAACAGAGGTGTACAGGGTTTACTGGTCCTTTACTGTCTATAACAGAGGTGTTGAGGGTTTACTTGTCCTTTACTGTCTATAACAGAGGTGTACAGGGTTTACTAGTCCTTTACTGTCTATAACAGAGGTGTACAGGGTTTACTCCGTCAGATACACAATGTTCACCTGGAGACACCGTCAGATACACAATGTTCACCTGGAGACACCATGAGATACACAATGTTCACCTGGAGACACCATGAGATACACAATGTTCACCTGGAGACACCATGAGATACACAATGTTCACATTGTAACAGCACACTTCTCCAATATTCCCCACACGTCTGTAGTAAATGTTGTGTCTCTAGTGTGGAAACTGTGGAATATCCAATATATGGGTGGAATAAATGGAGAAGAAGAGAAAAGAAGAATTTGTTGTTTATTATAGACCCAGAGCTTTGTTTTGAAATCTAATTTCCAACCCTCAGGCTGACGCCCTTTCTGATCTCTAAGACTGATCTCCAGAAAGGGATTAGTCAAC
>JAACNH010002108.1:412-25034 GCA_019447015.1 Hymenochirus boettgeri
GGGGGGTTCTGGTAGATAACAGACTTAGCTATAGCAAACACCGCAATATGCGGTGCAGTTTTGGAATCCCATATATAAATGGGCCATCGTGGATATGCGGTGCAGTTTTGGAATCCCATATATAAATGGGCCATCGTGGAAATTGAAGCAGTTCAGAGAAGGGCAACTAAATTAATAAGGGAAATGGATGGGGCTAGAATATGCAGGCAGATTAGACAAGTTAGGACTGTTTTACATTGGAGAAGCGACGTTTGCGTGGGGACATGATAACATTCCACAAATAATGGAGAAGCGACGTTTGCGTGGGGACATGATAACATTCCACAAATAATTAATGGGCCATACAATGGACTCTCTGGTGCATTGTTTACTAATAGGTCATGTTGGAGGACTCCTGGACATCCTTTAAGGTTGGAAGAAAAGAAGATTCATCTTCAGGCTTGGAAAGGTTTCTCTACTAATAGGTCATGTCGGAGGACTCGTGGACATCCTTTAAGGTTGGAAGAAAAGAAGATTCATCTTCAGGCTTGGAAAGGTTTCTCTACAGAGGGTGAATAGGTTGAACTTGATGGACGTATGTCTTTATTCAACCTTAATTACTATGTTACTATGTGGGTGTCATCCTTGGGCATCTATGTTACTATGAGGGTGTCATCCTTGGGCATAGGCCATGCTGATCTTCTCTGGATCGGTACGGAAAAGGTTCAGGGCCGCCAAAGCGAGTTCAGGGCCGCAAATATCACATTTTTCGATTTCTTTTATAGTGCCACATCCGCAAGAACATTTCTCTTAGGGTGACTTCTCGGTCACCCGGCCACCTTACTAAATCCCTTCACCTACGCACACCGCTGATTTAGCCGCAACTGCTCTGACCCACAGCCTAGTAACTATAGACCTGTAAGCCTAACATCAGTGGTAGGGAAGGTGCTGGAAATTTTGTTACGTGAGCATATCCTTGACTTTGTCTCCAGAGCGCATTTTATTAGTAGTAGTCCGCATTGATTTATGAGAAATAACTCATGCCAGACAAATGTAATTGGTTTTTATGAAGAAGCGAGTAAGAAGTTAGATTCAGGCACAGCAGTGGATGGATTTATGAGAAATAACTCATGCCAGACAAATGTAATTGGTTTTTATGAAGAAGCGAGTAAGAAGTTAGATTCAGGCACAGCAGTGGATGGGGTATACTTGGATTTTGCGAAAGCTTTTGATGCTGTGCCACATAGGCGACTCATGTATAAACTGAGGACTGTTGGCCTTGAAGAAAACATTTGTTCATGGATAGAGAACTGGTTATTAGATCGCAAACAGAGAGTGGTGGTTAATGAGGGATCCGTTAGATTGATTTATATAGGTATGGTATTCTTCCAGTGCATCTGGGGTGCCAAAAAACATCCTAATTGCCTCTATTGGAAGAGGTATATAGATGATATACTCCTAGTTTGGAGTGGCACCCCAGAAGCACTGGAAGAATACCATACCTATATAAATCAATCTAAGCATTTGTCCTGTCGGTATCCCCTCTAGCCAAGATCTTTTATGGGCGCTGTCGAACTCTATATATGTATTATTATCGACTTCTTTAAAGGATGTACTAGTCGACAGCCTACCCCCTTCTGCCTCGATCTTAAGGTCAAGAAAGACTATCCTCTCCTGACTATGGCTACTCTGGAATTTAAGGGATCCGTTAGATTGATTTATATAGGTATGGTATTCTTCGTCAGCTCCCATATTCAACCTATCTGGGAAACACCCAGCTAAGTGTAACTTAGTACACTTCACAGGAAGCTGCAGCCTTGCGACCACAAGCTGACAGCCCAATCGTTGTTACATAGCTCAATGATCATCCCTCCCTCTGACACAGACACAGATTTCAGTTCCAGTGCAATTTTTCAGATACAAAAACACATTACAATTCTCCTTACCTAACAATTATAAGTTCCTTTGCATTTTTCCACACACAAAAGAACTTACCAGTTTATTTCTTTGCTAAGCATGATGATAAGAAACAGTATAGGTTAACATTTCAGTAAAATGTAAAGTATAGTAAGGGGAATCGAACACAGCAACCTCTTGTTATAGTGTCTTTCTCAAAAAAAACTTCTATGGCACAACGTGGTGATATCGGAATCCTCTATCTTTTTCGAATAAAAAATCAATAGAACAACAAAACAAAAAAAAACATGAAAACCGGGAATTGAACTGGTTCTCAATGGTCTGTTTGGTTCCAAACAAGCACTTACGCAGAGCGCCACCACTGCAAATACAATAGATTGCAAGTACATAAGTTACACACGACTGCTAACATAGTGGAAACTGTACCCCCCCCCTTAACGGTAAATTAATAAGAGTAATTATAAGTCACTGAGAGTTCCTTGACCATTATAACAGCACGAGGCCGCAGGCCGAGTCCTTTTTATACCGGCACAATCCGAGTTGTCTTCGTATCCGTATAATTTTCTGAAGGGGGTTACATTTATCAATTAATAATTCCCCCTTTTCAGTTTTTTTTGTCAGACATTCCCTACCTGCCTGGTTTAACAGACAACACAGTGACCCTTCCCCCTTCTTAGCTTCACAACATACCTCCCTTTTTTGCCTACACAGTACTCATTATGGCTTCCCCCTCCTAAACCCCCCTTTAACCTTCATTGCAAGTCAAGCAGTCAGTCATCGCGATGTTTCAGTTTCCTGCCCCTTCAGAAGAATTACTAATTAATATTCACTCTTTCGCCCCCTTCTGCTCCCACACAAACTTTCCTGGTCGGAGATGACTCGCATAAGTTGGGCGTGCTGCATACGGACTGCACGCTTGAGTTACAGGCCTGGGGCACCGACTTCCTTGTTATAATACTATTAATAATTATTTTACAGTGGGTCCCATAGGGATCATAGAGGGGTGGGTTATTATTAAAGATTATAGCATTCCTTCTTAATCAATAATTTTTTGATACAGAATCTATTACCTTACATTTACTAAAGGCAACTTATTAGTGAAGATAACAGCAAAAATAAAATACAACCAAGTTCAGTGACCTGAGGCCTATCTATCCTGGACATCCAAGCGCTCTTATCCAGCCCCCCCACCGATAGTATATAGGGCAGTGCTAAAACATTTATACACACAATATCTGATATATATATATATATCTATATATATTATATATATAATAATATATATATATATATATATATATATTAAAACCAAATCATCCATCCACACTCAAATCATCCATCACACGGTAACAACTGAAGCTCCAGGCGTGGCTGACCCAATGCATTTTGCACTTGCAAGAAAGTCACTTCCTCCAGGGTCCTTCAGCATTTCATGGCATCTTTGTCATGAAACGCCGTGGAATGGAAGCCCTGAGCTCCTCTTGGTACCGGGTTTGGATGATTTTAATTTTAACATGTATCAATAAACTTGTGATGTTTACCTGGACGTTGGAAGCCTGGTACACACTTTAATGATATATGTATTATTCCATCACATGGCCCTTTATGGTTAGAGTAAGCACAGAACAAGCGTTCAAGGAAAAAAGGTTCAACCGCGTCAAGCTCGTGGAACTCTTGGACCTGACTAAAAATTTCCTACACTACGAGAAAGAACACTCGGGCTTGTTAGGCCTGATCTTTAAAAATGGATGGGGTCCTACTTAGGGACAACTGAATCACAGGAGATCGTACAGCATTTTTACCTAACTTGACGGGAAAACCAACATTAGGGGCACAAATGCCCCCAATTCTAAATGGCCCCTCCAGAGGGGAAATGCACAACAAGCCGGTAATCCTAGGAAATATTGTGACAAACTTGGTACAAGGACTTTGAGAAACTCCTAGTTTTAACAGAACACTCATACACACGATGAAAGGTTAATCAAAGTCGCAGGACTAGGGAGAGCTACTGAACCTGAAGCCTGCCCTGGTGCACCGTGCTTTATATTTGCAATGCATCACTGAAGCGATATTACAGAACTGACTTCCAACTACAACACTGTAATATACCCAGGGACAAAATAATTAGAAACCGTCGGCAGAACCACACTATAAGGTGTCTCAAGAAGACATCAAGGAACCTTCAACCCCAACGGAGATATAGATTTCAGGCGATAGTCACTCGTACACACTTACACAGGTGTGGGCATTAATAATCCCTAGTGGGCCGCATAATTTACCTGGACTATTGGAAGGGCTAGACCAATTGGGTGAATATAATTTATATCCATTCCATGATTTTAATTCATCATTTTATCACCTCCATTATTTTTAATACAATAAAATATAAACATATAATATAAATCATTAACCAGCTACAGATGGGACCAGGCCAACCTCCTCCCGGATAGCATCATAAGGTTTTTACCAATATCTAACCAAAAAGACTAGATATTACAAGCCACAAGGGCACTCCCAGTGTTAGAACAACAGTCAACCAACTGTACTCCTTGAACACTAGTGGAGAAGGAAAGCCCGTATTACCTTTGCTAGAGGTGCTTGCAAGCAAGTGATCAGTATAGATTCCCATCCCCATATAGGTTCCCATTCTCTGTATGTACGTAAGTAGAACCATTTCTTACTACACTGGAGGAGGCCCTATCTGCTCCAAGCTCCAAGTAGGGGTGACAAAACCCCAGGGTCATTGATCTCATCTACCAGGGTGACTCAGAGGGTCCTTCCATAATAATATTCCCATTATCCTTTCTGATAGTCTTTACTTGGTATACTCACTCACTAGTGGACTACAATGGAATAAATAAAATGAATTGTCACCCACCACACAGGGCACTTCTATACACGAGACCAATTACAAATGCTTAAAACTGTCTCAGTGAAGGTTATTTCATATATTGTACTGCAATATGGTCTTGGCAGTAATAGGTTGGGTTAACCCCGTATTATAGGAATGTCATATCATATTCAGTTTACTTGGTATTTGCCTTATGTATAATGGTGTTTAGTAATGTGTTGTTTTTTTTCTTTTCTCTCTCTCCTTACGGGAAAAGGGAAAACCACTAACAGTGTTCAATGTCCTTTATAGACCTAGGTAAATATTCATGTAACTTATATGTAAACTTATAAATATCTAAATATAATTTAGGAGGAATGTCTTAAAGATTCATATATGGCTTATGCTTTTGTAAAATAAGTTTTTTGTTTTTTTTTATCTATTATTTTATTCGCTGAGATGTGGTAACCCAAGCAATTATTACATTGAGCTGTGCCTATCGAATGTGGAAGTATGGAATATAATATATAGTTTTTACCTTCTTAACTGAGCTTTTTTAAGAGACTGGACTAGAGATCATCTGGTACCCTAGTATTCTTTCTTGGCGTAATCCAACGTGTTTTTTTCTAATGCGATGACAAATCTGATTACGAATGTGAAATAGCAGAAAAGACTCTGCAAATAATAAACTTGCCTAATAGGGTGATCTAAAGCTAAAGGTGAAGGTAAATACTGGTTGGTAAACCACACATGACATCTCCAGAAACCGAATACCACGTCCTAAACTACACACACATGTGAAGGGCTTAAGTACAACATTCAACAACACCAATGAGAAAATAATGTCCATCTTAAGCAAAAACAACTGGAATCAACTGGAACCATTTTGTTTTATAATTCAATCAAATGGAGGGTTATCAACTAGAACTGCCCTTTTTGAGATCCTGCCCACAACTTCACAGTAGGTTTAAACTTGGCAAACTAGACAAAACTTTGACCGGCAAAATTTTCATTTCATAGACAGAAGAATCAACAACCAATTTGAAAGTACTGTACATTTTCATTGACTGTGTTGTGCAATGCTCTGAACTAGGATTAAGTTTGGTTACTGTAGGTATATTATACGAGGTGGGGGTGGGGAAAGCTATAATGTTGTTGGTTGGGATGCTTGATTTGTCATGGAGGGAGTTAAACTTCTTCGCCAAAAATAACCATGAACTCTAAATATGTATATGTAGGAATGGTACGGAGGTAATGGGTGAGCTTAGTTGTAATAATTCTTTGAACATTTAAAAAAATATGTACTGGGTTTACTCAGATGTTTTTGTATAACCAAAATTTTTTGGTGATTACAAAAATTAGGATGTATAAAAAAAAATTTGGAAGGGGGGAAAGCACAAATGGTACAAAAGAATACTCAAACTTGCTTATTTCTGCATCCAGTGCAAAATGTTAAACAAAATAGGGTGATTAATATTTTTCGGGTGTGATATCGGGTTAGCGTGGGGTTCTATCTTTCCAGGGAACGTGGCATTTCCTCCTAACGGCACAGGCGATTGTGCAAAACAAAAACGTTGTTTTTTGCAATACTTGTGGTGCGAAAAGAACAGATTAGCAAGTTGCCATTACCCTCCGCGCTCCTTACCTGCCTCATTCACCGTGATGCCGGACCTCCCACTAAGTGACTAGTGCATCGCGAGAACTCATCAGGAAAGAGTGCGAAGGTAAGTAAGCCAACTCTCTCTAGTACTCTAATATAGAAGCAAGAAAAAATGTTTGTTATGAAAATGTAGTTTAAAAAAGCAATGGATAACACTTTTAAACTCTGCATCTATATAATGCATTTCATAGTATTTATTATTAAAGAAAACAAGACACCTTCTTCACAAAAGAATGGTGGTGACATGAGATGAGTTATATTGTCATTTATTTGGTAATATAACAGGATAATATATGAGTTTATTAGATGTTGAGCCTCTTTTAACTGTGAAATGGAGGAATAAAAACCACATACTATTCATTTTCTTACATGACTTCATGGACAGTTGCACAACCAACTGTTTTACAACTCATTTTGTTAAATTTGATGAATGGTTCATGAAAACCCAGTGTGTTTTAATGAGTTTTTTACAATGCTTAGATATCTGAAAATAGCCTATTTTTCATGACGAATTCAAGTAAGGGACTCACTATGCACTTTTTCAACAAATCACAGTAAATATTGAAAAGAAGATGCTTCTGGAGATTACAGGGCCAACGGGGCATGTCAAGAGCACTTTCCGGAAATGGATAAAAAATATCTGTCTATGTTCCATTAAATAATGAAGTGAAATAGTGTTTGTCATGGGGAAAAAGAAAAAAATATTGTTCTTTCACTCCAGTGAATTATTATCTCATCCAGCATATACATTTTAAGATTTATAATGGAAGTTTACTACATTATAGAAACTAATTAATATTGTGGGTATGTCACCTATAAAAGACATTTCACATATTGATTAAGCATCCCCCAAGTTCCGTTTTTACTTACCTTCCCAAAGAAGCCCATTCTTACAAGAAATGGTCCCTCGATGCTATGTGCTGCTCCCTCCCCAGTTGCGAGAAAAACTGTAGCAGTGAGGGGCTTTCTGAAAGTGCTGCAGCTATGGGCTGTGACATCACCGGCGTACTTTGACTGACAGTCACGACCAGAAACAGAGTGGCTGTCAGCAGCAGAGTGTCAAGGGACTGGGTCTTGTAATTATGTTAATGGGCATCTTTGGGAAAGGCAAGCAAAATGGAATTTAGATTGGGGGGTGGACGTTTTAATCTATATGTGAAATTCTATTAATGGTGGATATGCCTTTTAAGTACAAATAACTAAATTCTCTGATAATGAAAATCGGATCAACTGACTTGAAGTACAGTTCTTGAAGACGTTTCGCTATTCATACCGACTGGCTTTCTCAATTCAGAATGACTTGTACAAGAATCTGTGGCAATTATGTGCCCTGAAAATCCCATTAGCATATCACAGCCAGGTGTTAAGCATGATTGCATAGTGGCTAAGAGTGTTATAGGAACGCCCAGGGTGAGGTGTCAAAACAGCATTGTACATGGCAGACAGTTGGTGTCGAACCCCCCCACCTCATTTAGGCTTGGTTTCTTTATTTTCCACAACATGGCCTCCTGACACCTCTCTTGAAACAAATCATGTTCCTTTGCCAATATGTTTAACATTACAATCTTCAAAGGTATGTCCTTATCCTTAGATGTCCGAACTTCGAAAAATCCGGTCCGTGCGAGGATCCGCATATTTTCAAAAAATGAAAGTTCGGCAAAACCGCATTAAAAGTGGTCTAAGTAGCCTTGGTAACGTACTTAATCACTCAGGGACCTGGGTAAACCTTAAGACACGTATCAATGCCTACAATACCTAAAATTTACAGTCCACTAGCGTGAATTTTTTAAAAAACCAGGAATTTTCGAAAATCGAGGATTCCCGTAAAAACGGGGATTTCCGTAAAACGAGGATTTCCGTAAAAACGAGGATTTTCGTAAAACCGAGGATTTTCGTAAAAACGAGGAACCAGAACCTTCTGCCTGCACAAGGCAAGTTCTGTAGGCAGTTCTGTATGCCACACAGTACCTCCTGGCCAGGGGTACGATGATTTCCCTCCCCCCGCACCTATCATGTGCGGCGCCGAAAGCGCAGGATTATGGAGGGGCTCCAGCGTCGGCTCCTGCGCTGCTTTCGGCTACCAGACACTGTCTCTACCCTCCAGAGAAGCGATGGGTACTGGGTTACATAATGTCCACTGTCAGTTGTTTTCCACCATTGTTGTGGGCCAGGCAGGCTTGGCCCCACTGGACATACCCTCACCCCATTGGCTTCTCTCCCTCAGAGATGCTTCGTGCAAGGGAAAGCGGGTGAACGAGTAAGGCTTTGTAGGAACCACACCATTGAGTTACAGCAGCCCACTGCAGTTTGCCACCATCGTTGAAGAGCCAGGCAGGCTTGGCCCCACTGGACATACCCCTCACCCCATTGGCTTCTCTCCCTCAGAGTATGTTTCGTGCAAGGAAAAGCGGGTGAACGGGTAGCTTTGTAGGAACCCGCACCATGAGTTACAGCAGGTCCACACTTTGTAATATGGAGTACTGCTCTAGTGCCAGGCAGGATTGACACAAAGCTGAAAACATTAGCCACAGAGTAAATGTTGCGCTGTATGAATGGTCAGAGTAGGTGACACCACAAAGGTGCCCTCGTGGAGAAGAGGAAGAACAAATTACGCTCTCAGGCCAAGTGGGATCAACCCAATCTTAGAAAAATTAGCCCAAAGTAGCTGTTGTTGCAGAGCATTTGTTGCCATAAAAAAAATTGCCATTTGCCAGCTAAGCTGGCATCAACTAAGCCTCTAGGCGAAAATGAGGCAGAAGGAGCAGTACGGGTGGCCAGGGCAGGAGGCCTTCAGTCACGGGCATCAGCATCAGCAATAGGGTTCTGTACTGAGATGTGATCCACCCTCATCATCTTGATGAATGTAAGGTGTCCAGATTCTCAGTGGAAGACAGTCCTCCTCTCCGTTACAACAAGGTTAGTCCTTAAAAGGTGCTAAACTATCCTACTGAAATCCACACACAGAAAGCTCAAAAACTCAAAAGCACAAAAACTCTCTCCAACTCCTACACTGTTAGGTCTCCACTAAACACACTCCAACCACTGACAAAATGTCGCCTGTGAAGCAGCCTTTTATACCCGGGGCTGGCAATAATCATGTTAGCTTCCTTGGATAATTGGGACATGTGGCTTGCCCTGTCTTCAAAATAATCCCCAAAATGCAGAAATTCCGCGAATTTACAAGAAATTTTGGACATTTGGCTTGGACATGGGACGACATTTTGGACATGTGACGGAGTGTCTTCAATAATCCCCAAATGCAGAAATTCCACAAATTACAAGAAATTCTCGTTTTTTCGAAATTTTCGAAAATTACGAGAATTCTCTAATTACAGGACCTCCATTTTCGAAAATACGGAGATCATCGTAATTACGAAAATTTTCGGAAGTTCGGAAGGCGGAAAATCCGAATAATAATCCGCCCTTTCGCGGACGGAATAAATCCGCGGCGGATCCGGGTTCGGGTCTGCGAACCGGCCATCTCTACTTAAGATCGGTACACGGCTGAGTCCTGACCCGAGGAATTGGCTTTTTTGTGCTGGGCCATACGTTGATGCAGTTGCTGTTTGGTCTCCCCCACATACAAATCAGACCATTCTTCACTGCACTGCGGATATGATGTCGTTTATCTTGTTTCGTTATTGAGTCTTTCGGATGTACCAATGTGCTCTGTTGTTCGGTTTAAAGCAGACAGGGATATGGTGTTTTTTGAAAATTGTTTTCTTAATTTCTGCTACAAAATGTTGCTAATTTTGCCCTAGCCATTCGATGTTAGCTTTCAAATGTTAAATAACTTCTGATGGTTGGGGCAGAATAGCACCATTTTTAACTATAGAAATTTTATTGAATCTCCCTGCAATTTTTCAGTCTCCCAGTGTTTTATTGGTGGCAGAACCTCGACTCAACAATCTAGCTGCTCTTTGTCCAATCTAGGAACATTCTCAGGCCAGAGTGTGTGACAAATATTAAAATGTTGGACTTTCCTGCAAATCAGGGACATTCTGAAAGTTTAGTAGTAAGAATTATCAGGGTTATTGAATAAAAGTTCTTATTGTAAAAATGGTGCTAATTTGGCCCCAACCAATCAGATGTTAGCTTTCAAATGTTAAATACATCTGATTGGTTGGGGCAATGTTAGCACCATTTTTAACATAACACCAGCTTTCATTGAATCTCCCTGTATATGCGAAAAGTAAATGCACTTTACAATAGCATAGGGACCACCAGCAGTAGCATACATAATAAACTTTTATAAGGTTGGCAATCTGCAGCTGCTTGAAGTGACCGCTAAGGACTAAGCCACACTATCGCGTTTTTCTTTGCATTTTTTCGGATCATTGAAATCGCGGCAACACACCAGAAACGTGCGTTTTCGGATGCAATGCGATTAGAGTTTGCATTCCGCATTTTAATCACAATCGCATTGAAAGCGATTTTAATCACAATCTAACCGAAAAAAAGTTTTTTTTAATTTTTTTTTTTCGTTAGTTGTGATTAAAAAGCGATTTTAATCACAATCTAACGAAAAAAATCGCACGACCATACTGCAACAAAATCGCACATGATATCTCATGCAATTCCGTGTGCGATTGCGGCGCAGTATGTCGTGCCCTTTACTGCATGGTATTGTATGGCTGGAATGATGACTGCAATGGAACCGTAAGTTAGAGAATATTCTTCTATGTTACTATGTTAATCACTTAAAGGAACACTAAATTCATAAAAATAACTATTTGCCATTCATTTCTATTAATCACAGGGAGGTGAGAACGCTTATTCTCACCTCCCTGTGAATAATAGGACGCTCGGGGGACCTGGAACTTACCTTACCCCGCCTCCACTCGCAAGCCACTTCTTCACGGAACAGCTGAACTGAACATGCGCCTAGATAGGGCGCGCGATCGGATAGAGCGCTTTCAGTGAAAGTGCGGCTTGCAGTGGAGCGGCGGTAAGGTAAGTTCCAGGTCCCCGAGCGTAATATTATTCACAGGGAGGTGAGAATAAGCGTTCTCACCTCCCAGTGAATAATACAAATGAATGGTAAATAGTTATTTTTTTGGATTATGGAGTTTACAGTCCCTTAAAGTTACTGCTCAGAACACATGGTGTAGATAAATGTAAATAAGCATATTTGCTTTGCACAAATACACTTATTCCCCCCCACCACCACCACACACACACACCCAGGGCACAGCCACACTGCGCCGCTCATGCAATCCGGTGTGATTTTGATGTGTTTGCGCTTGCACTTTCTTTAGATAAGGGAAACACTAAAAATGCAGATGCATGCGTTGGCGATTAGCAAAAAGATACGCAATCGCAACGCACCCAATCACGCGATATTGGGTGCGTTGCGCGATTTTAATGTTATTTTAAAATTGCAAGCGCATACACAGAAAAAGCGCGCTAGTGTGGCCTAGCCCTTAAAGAGACATATCAACCTATATAAACCAAACATATATACAGTGTTTTATGTGTGTTAGAATGCATTCTAGATTAGCTTATTCTTACACAGCAGGCCCTCTGATGTACAAAAACAGAAATCAGTTTTTTTTCTTTTCACTATATACCCTTTAAATACAATTCTACTGTACCCCTAAAATGTAAAAAAAACAAAAAACTAAGGAACAGAAATATTTTAATATATTATATTTGTATGTGCTAGATGTGTTACTATCTTTTAAGAAAAAAACAACTGTTATGGAATTAACCATTGCCATGTCATTGTTTTGGTAATCTAAAGTATACTTTAATTAAACTGGGTACACACAGGACGACATTCGGCGGCAGGACAAATTACTTTTTTATTGCGGCAAAAGTCTCCACGACCGATCAGGTGTAATTCCCTATGGGTTCGCAACACAACTGATCACTTGTTTGTTCAATACGGATAACGGGCAACTGACATGGCCGCAGCTACCCACACCATGTGATATTTCTGACTGACCAACCGATACACAATACATTGGTTGGTTGGCCCTAAATATTGTATGGTGGGTAGTTTTTTTTCCTAAATCTCATTATGTATTTATGTTTTTCATGGTGAGTAGATACAGATTTTACAAGAATGTAAAAGGTAATGAACGATAGCATCCTTTATAATGGTCAAAGAACTTCCTGCCAGTATCAGTATCTATAGTCAAAGGGAAGATATATCCAGAGCTGCTTTCCTTCTGGCAAATCTCCCTTCCGCAATTCAAAATCGCCTTAGCCCACATTTGGGATTTACCCACTGCATGATTTTTATATCATGCGCTAAAACTTGCTCGTGAGCGCCGGAAGCACAACTTTAACTCCATATTATTGCCCAGCGCTGGGGTAAATGAGCCACAAAGACAATTTTTTTCACCGCTATAAAGGATTGTTATTGATAACAACCATTAAAATGGATCTACACTTTTTGGCAATTCATAATCCAGCCATAATGGAAGAACATATTAACAGACACATGCCTACAGTACATACAGTACATTCAAGATCAGAATTTAATGCAAAATGACAGTTCTGTAACAAATTGTGTTGGCCTCACTGTATCTAAGATATATTTAAATTAAATATAATTATATATAGTTTCCCATGGAACGGTTCTCAGCATTTTCCACCTACCCTGGTGTTATGATAACCAAAGTTTTTTTCTGAAGCTTGTATCTAATTGTCTGTGATGAAGCAAAATTTGTTAAATAATGATTCATAAAAAAACCATATCATTAACATTATGTGATGCTCTTGCACAATGTTATGTGATGTGCATCCAATACACATTTTGTAAAATATGATTCACCCTGCAGTGTGTTCAGAGTATTTAATATGTTCAATTCTTTTGTTCTACAATTTAAAAATATTTGATTTCCCATCTTAGATATCATGTTTTCTGCAACAACTAACTACGATTGGTTTGAATGCATGCAGCTGATAATGAAATATAATTAACTGCGACAATTACAAAACTGGAAATATTTTACTGTTTAGAGAGATGTACGTAAATTGTTTCTACAGACAATTGTTGTTCTTTTTACTAAAGCATAAAGTAAAAACAGGTTTCAACTATTTCTCACGGATATCTCTATTATGCTACCCCAATTTTTAGTTTTTTCTTTAAAATTGCCAATGATTAACCTTACCACTTTAAAGGGCATGTCCACCCCCAAAACTAAAATTTAACCCACTACTGGCCTCATTGTTAGTGTTCAAAGATCCTTACCTTACCCCTCAGCTCCTTATGGTTCTCCTGCAATGCCTGTTCAAGTCCCAAAAGTTTAGGAGCCATTTCTGGTGTAATACATTTCCACCTTTAACTGTTCCTCCTGGAGGTTTCTATGAGGGCAAGCATGCTCAGTAATCACTATGAGGCACATTGAAAGAAGGATTTTCCCATCATGCAATTCCCATGATTTGCTTGAACACTGTCTCTATTCCAGTTATAGCAAAACTGCACACAGCAGAAGATTGGATATCTAAAGATAAACATTATTTCAGTATAGTTCCCTTTTTATACCTGTTACTTTAAAGTAAATGTACAGAAAGTGCTTGCAAAAACTTATGGTTTGTTGCAACTTGAAAAGTCTGTTTCTATACTGTGCTTCCCACGGGGATAACTTGTTTACTACTGTTCATCATAAGTAACTCTTTAGTCACCATTCCAGTGAATTATCCAACCATTCATTTTCTATATTGAGGTATCCAAGTTGGTTTTCCTGGCTATGCGGTTCTCTGGGGCAATAGAGAAATCCTTTCCCTGCTCAGCACAGCACAGCACAGAAATGAACTGTGATTTGCATTTGTTAGCATATTATTTATTTGATAATAAGCTTATGTTATAAATAGATATATTATAGTTATCAGATCATCTCTAATTGGGAGATTCTTAAGTAAATGTAAGTAGCAGGGCTGCATTCATTACAACCTGGTTGTATTTACACTGCATATTTCATATACAACCCCTAAAATTCCCTATCTGCCCTCTGCTGTTTGAGAATGCTTGTCAAGAAATGGCGGAACTAGTAGTGCAAACTACATATGGCAACTGCAGGCTATTTGGCCAAAGTAAAGCAATTCCAGGCTCTCTAATAAAAAAAACTATTATTAGCATTTTTCTGTTATATTAACAGGCATGTGCTTTTATGGACTAATACACAATGACACCATAGATAAGAATCCCGGAACTATAAAATATCATTACGGCACACAAATCTCTAACGTAAATACAAGGCAAGACCTGCTAGTTTGACTGCTGATTAGAAACTGAGCTTCTTTGAAGATTTCATGCCGTTTTATAGTGTCTCATAAACACACACCCAAATCTTATGATTTTGATGGACCAATCAGATTTTGGGGGTGGGTTTATATAAATAGTGAATGTTCAGTAAGAGAGCTAGTCTCAGTTTTGCATTTCATCTGAATGTTACATCTTTGTACTAAGGCATGTACTGAGATATAAGCTTATTGACAGATTCTGACTGGGTAGCTTGAATGGGCAGCCCTTAGCTCAGAAGGTTTGTTTTGCTATCCCCAGAAATAATCTTCAGTAATAAAGCATGGGGAGATGATTTCTACCATCTAGAGACAACATGGTAATCAAAAGGATATCAGAAACACATAGAGCAAAGCTGAGTCTGAATAATTGCAATGTTAAGCAACCAATCGTCAATAAATGCAGCCCTCCTTGTAACAACAATTGTGTCCTTCATTCACCAGATAATCTTCTATCTCTCGTATGTATACAGTATATATATATAGACAATTTGAGCTGCCAACCAGTTTTCTGAAGAAAACAAAGGCTTTTATCAGTAAACGTTGCTGTTAATATGTGAGAATTTATTGATAAAAGAATGTATATTTAACTGGTTTGCGTCCCTTTAGAATTCACACCCATGCCTTTAAAGGAACATGATTATGGGTCATATTCATAAAACAACAATATTGCTTTTTACATTTATGGCTGCCATTGTAATTTACCGATAATGCGCGGTATCGCTAATGTGCAATAACGTCCGTTTAGATATATGGCCATGGTGTGCCTCGCTTGTTGTATGTGTGTATATATATATATATAGCGGGGCTTGGCTTTCCCCTCTACTGGCTGCATTCCCCTCCTCCCCGGACACATGAAGTGAATGTTGTTTTTATGTGTCTGCTCCGGTTACACATTCACCGTGTGTCTCAGGGAGGAGATATAACCGGCAAAATGGTTAGTACAATAGAGATAAGCAGGAGAAAGTTGTTACGATCTCTGCCCATTCACTTCATGTGTTCCAGGGGAGGAGGGAAATGCAGCCAGTAGAGGGGAAAGCCAAGCCCCGCCCATATGTGCACCGCCGCACCATAGAGCGGTGCAGAGAGTGATGAATAATGACTGCTCCCTGGGGAGGCAAAGGGGGATATTTGAAAGGTAAGACAATTGCCCATTATTTAAAAGATTGTTTTTTCAGCACAGTTCCCCTTTATTGTATGTACCTGGCTCCCCAGTAAGCAACGCATTTTTTTTTACAAAATTCTTCTCTTAACTTTTTAATCCTACCACTCTGGAGCCCTCATCTTTCTTCTTTAGTGTCCCACACTACCTGCAACAGCCTTCTGCTCATCACAGAATTTTTCTAATACAAACTAGCATGGCTTCCTCCTGACTTAAACTTTTTTCTCTTGTGGCTTTAATCCTCTGGAATTTTATTCTTCTCACTGTTCATCAAGAAAATTTAATAATATGGCACTTCTACCCTTTCCATGTATTTGTATGTTACCCACCTAAGTAGATTGAAAGATCTCCTTGTTTAATTTCTTCCCTACTGTGTGTGGCTTTTTGTATTATAATATTATAATATTGTACGGTGTTGTGTCCCCAAGTGGAACTATATATATACACATATATACTGTACATACATACAAGTGATCATATCCCCATGTTTTCTCCAGTGTAAAAAGCCCAAATTGGTTTATCTGTGCATAGACAAGCCCTTCCATTCCCCTTATTAATTTAGCTCCTTCTCTGAATGCTTTTCATTTCCAAGATGTCTTGTGCAATAACTACTCTGATTTGGCACCCAGTCTCTCCATATATATCTGCAAGTACCCTCATAAAATAAAAAAATTATTAACTTTTTAGTAGAGATGGCCAGTTCGCGGACCCGAACCCGGATCTGCTGCGGATTTATCCCGTCCGCAAACGGCGGATTATTCTGGATTTCCGCCTTCCAACTTTCGAACTGCGGATATTTTTTTGAAATTTTCGGAATTACGAGGATCTCCGTATTTTCGAAAACGGAGGTCCCCGAATTACAGAATTCTCGTAATTTTCGAAAATTTTTGAAAAAACGAGAATTTCTTGTAAATTCGCGAATTTCTGCATTTTGGGGATTATTTTGAAGACGGAGCAAGCCAAATATCCCAAGTATCCAATGGCAACTAACGTATTATTGCCAGCCCCCTGGGTATAAAGAGGCTGCTTCACAGGCACCATTTTGTCAGTGTGTTGGAGTGTGTTAGGTGAGACCTGACATTGTAGAGTTAGAGAGATTTTTTTGTGCTTTTGACTTTTTTTGAGCTTTCTGTGTGTGGATTTCAGTATGGTGGTTTAGCATTGTTGTTAACCACCCCTGTATTCACACATCTTGAGACCCAACAGTTATTTAAGGACTAACCTTGTTGTAACGAGAGGAGGACCCGTCCTCCACGAGAATGTGGACCGCCTTACATTCATTACAGCACCCCTATTGCTGATGCCCGTGACTGAAGGCCTCCTGCCCCTGGCCACCCGTATGCTCCTTCCGCTTCATTTTCCGCCTAGAGGCTTAGCTGATGGCAGGTTAGCTGGCAAATGGCAATTTTCCGCAAAATTTTTTCGAAAAAACAAAATTCTTGTAAATTCGCAGAATTTCTGCATTTTGGGGATTATTTTGAAGACGGAGCAAGCCAATGTCCCAAAGTATCCAATGGCAGCTACATGATTATTGCCAGCCCCCTGGGTATAAAAGGCTGCTTCACAGGCGCCATATTGTCAGTGTGTGGGAGTGTGTTTAGAGTGGAGACCTGACAGTGTATAGGAGTTAGAGAGAGTTTTTTGTGCTTTTTGAGCTTTTTTTGAGCTTTCTGTGTGTGGATTTCATATGGTGATTTAGCACTTGTTTAACCACCCCTGTATTCACACATCTTGAGACCCAACGTTATTTTAAGGACTAACCTTGTTGTAACGGAAGGAGGACCCGTCTCTCCACTGAGAATGTGGACCGCCTTACATTCAGTACAGCACCCCTATTGCTGATGCCCGTGACTGAAGGCCTCCTGCCCCTGGCCACCCGTACTGTCCCTTCCGCTCATTTCCGCCTAGAGGCTAGCTGATGCCAGCTTAGCTGGCAAATGGCAATTTTTCTTATTGGCAGGGCCATATATGGTCCTACCTTGCTCACTGCATTCAAGTTCTGAAATAACAAATGCTCTGCAACAACAGCTACTTTGTGGCTAATTTTTCTAAGATTGGGCCGATCCTACTGGCCTGAGAGCAATACTTTGTTCTTCCTTCTCTCCCACGAGGCACTTTGTGTGTCACCTACTCTGACCATCTCATACAGCCGCACAGCTACTCTGTGGCTAATGTTTTCAGCTCTGGGTCAATCCGCCTGGCACTAGAGCAGTATTCCATATTACAAAGTGTGGGCCTGCTGTAACTCAATGGTGCGGTTCCTACAAAGCCGTACCCTTTCACCCGCTTTCCCTTGCACGACAGCATACTCGGGGGAAGAAGCCAATGGGGTGAGGGGTATGTCCAGTGGGGCCCAAGCCTGCCAAGCCCCACAACAATGGTGGCAAACCGCAGTGACATTATGTAACCCAGTACCCCCATCGCCTTCTTTCCCTTGTTGTGTGCAAACTACTATATAGGAATGTGGCCATGTGGTGTGTGAAATGGCATTAATGGTAAGGTATATACATACATATGTTTTTGTCAGAAGGAATTAAAATATTTTACTACTTATTACAATACAGTAATATAATAAAAAGTATACTTGCCTTCCATCAGTTGCCGCATGGCTTGAACATAATGAGCCTCTGCCTCTTCAGATCAGACCACTGTCTCTGGAGGGTAGAGACAGTGGTCTGGTAGCCGAAGTGGCGCGGAGCCGGCGTTGGAGCCCCTCCATAATCCTGCACTTTCGGCGCCGCACATGATGGGTGCCAGGGGGAAATCATCGTACCCTCTGGCCAGGAGGTACTGTGTGGCATACATCTGCCTTACAGAACTCGCCATTGTGCAGGCAGAAGGTTCCGGTCTCCTCGTTTTTACGAAAATCCTCGTTTTACGGGAATCCTCGTTTTTATGGAAATCCCCGTTTTTACGGAAATCCTCTTATTTTCGAAAATACCGTTTTTAAAAATTTACGCTAGCGGACTGTAATTTTTAGGTATTGTAGGCATTGATACGTGTTCTTAAGGTCATTACCCAGGTCCCTAGTGATTAAGTGTACATTACCAAGGCTATTTAGACCATTTTAATGCGGATTTTGCATTTACGTTTTAACGGGTCCGCTCGTAGATTTTCAAATTTACGGATTTTTTCGAAAATCCGCGGATCCTCGTGCGGACCGGATTTTTCGAAGTTCGACATCTCTACTTTTTAGATATATAAATTATGGATGATAAAAGTGGGGACTAATTAACTTTTAGATTTTATCTATTTTTTTCACAAACAATTTAGGGACATCTAAACTAAAGTTTTTCTGGACACTTCCAAATGGAAATCAATTGCGTAAAAAATCAATAGCACTAAACTGACAACTGATTCTGTTTAACGGTAATTATGTATGTCATGATTGGTATTTAGACCTTTATGAATGATGATTGAAATTATTAGGCTGATAACCTGTTATATTGTAGATAATTTTTTTTTACTTTATTGCTCATTTTTAAGGTTTTCGCGATCTATTAAGAAATATTATATTAGTATTTAATACTTTGCACTTGTGGACAAATGAGAGTGTGGACTCTATTTACATGCCTATGCTACCTGCTTATTTTTATTTATTGTAAAACTTGACTGAGTTTTACTGCAAAGCTGGTTTCCCTATTTCAGAAAACAACCATCTCAACATTAAATAAATATTTATTTTGTGCAAGATCCTTGACTATTAAAATCACAGTCTTATTCTCAGCATCCTTTTCTCATTGTGTCCGAGTTTGAAAGGCAGAGCAGATACTAAGGGATGGGGAAAGTGTTTCCCTTGTTTCCCTAAAGCAGTTCTTGCAAATATTGGCAGATTTCTAGGCATGGGAACACTATTATTATAACTATTAGCTTTTGTTAAAAAAAAAAAAAGAATGTTGTTTGCAGAATTTCCACTCCCCACTAACTACTTTTGCATGGCTACTATTTGTTTCTGGTAAATGATACAAAAAATAGAAGCCTAGTGCACATCCAATTAATTTGCTTATATTTTACTTTATCATTGTATTGCGACTTAAAAGCCTGCCCTTCTCTCTGGATAAATTAAAGCAATTAGTTCAATAATGTGGCCAAATTATTTTAAGCCCAGCAACCACTTCACGGTTTGCTTTATTCTGCTGGGTCCTAACTTTTAACCTTTTTTTACCTTAGTACTTTTAACCTTCTTAGGAGACGTAAATTCTCAAACTTTGTCTTTATATCAGTACCTGCCTTTTATGAGATGAAAGTCCCTGCTGCTCTTTCGCTTGCTTTCCTGGGATTAACTCTCCAGCTCTAAGTACTTGAACACATGACCCGCTGTGGGTGGAGTACACATTTCTGGTAAAATGAACACAAGCAGATTTGTTTGTTATTAACACCCTGCTAATAGAGGAAATAGCAGAATTGCACCCATAACTACTATAGTTTTTTAGTTCATATAAAATATACTGTCACAGAAAAAATGTTGGAAATACTTTATTCATGGTAATGTTTTTGGGTGGAATTATTAATAAGCCCACTCCGTTGGATGAGATGACACCCCACACATTGAAGGTCCACATAGATTTAGAAAGCATCACCTTTCCTTAGATTTTCCAGATGTCCCAACCAGTTAGAGTGATAAATAACTTTGAACTGGCTTCTTCTGTCTGACCCTTGTACTTCCTGCGAATTTCAGTTTGCTTGATATTTTTTCTTGTAAAAAAGGAGCTTTGATGACCCTCTTGACACAAGGCCATTGTTATCGCTGCTTAATAAATTGCATTAGTCTGATTCTGGCAAAACAGTGGCGAGAATGGTGAGGAAAAATTAACAAATCTTTATAAATATGTCCCTAAGTGACAGTCATAAAGCATCATATATTGATGCTCTACCCTCCGCACACACTGCCTGGTAAACATAAAATGCCCCCATTGTCCAGCACAGACTAACCTGTAAATATAAAATGTCTCAATGTCCAGTACACACTAACCTAAATATAAAATTCCCTTAATGTCCAGTTCACACTAATCTATAAATATAAAATCCCCAATATCCAGTACAACACTGATCTGTAATATATAAAACACCTCCAGTTTCCAGTACACGCTGACCTCTAAATATAAAATACCCCATGTCCAGTACACACACTGACCTGTATATATAAAATGCCTCCAATGTCCAGTACACACTGACCTATATATATAAAATACCCCAATGTCTAGTACACACTGACCTGTATATATAAAATGCCTCCAATGTCCGTACACACTGACCTATAAATATAAAATACCCCAAGGTCTAGTACACACTGACCTGTAATATAAAATGACAAAGAATCAGTAGTATCCTGCTAGTGGCACAAAGAATAAAAACCAATCCTCTAAAATATAAATTTAATATCAATATCTTAAAATACAAAAAATATATAAATCTCTTATAGAGAATGATATGGCTGGCCAGCCACAATAAATATATATAAATAGTAAACCCCTGAATAGAATAATATGCGGTACCCCACCTACAGGTACAATGAATAAATGCAATATCCACCATAACCGTATGTGGGAGTATCGATATGGCTTTGTAACCAAACGCCAGAGAAAGTGTAGCCCTAAACCACGAGTGTGGAGCCACAAAACGTAAAATGATGTACAACAAAAGTCTCGTAAGTGTGCGCACACTATATCAACTAATGTTCAGGACGGGTGGAGCTGGTAATACAAACATCATTATACTGCACCGTCATTCTGGTTGTTAATCGAGAGTGAGTCAATCCTATTCCACTGGTCCCCCGGACGTAGCAGGTCCGTGGCTCGCTGAGCAACTTGGAATCCAGTGGTAAGTAGTTCAGTACGGCAGCGTCCCCTCACTTCCGTAATCAGTTACTGGTGCTAGAAGAGCCCTTATCGATTTCGGGATAATCCTTTGGACAAGCAAGTCCTTTTCTTATCCAGCTCACACCGGGTCCTAGAACAGACACGTCACTTCCGCTACGCGTTTCGCTGTCACAAGCTTCGTCAGGGCTGACGTGTGCCTCGAACTTCTGTCCTTTTATAGGCTGTACCCACACTCGTTATTATCGTTTCAGGGCCCCAGAAACTATAGATTGGTTACTTGATTACAGCCCCAATAAAAATTTTACTAGTTACATTTAACATCCGTTTAACATTCTGCTGGTAACATTTAACATTCATTATTACTATTCTAATCTAGGAGAAAGGCAATCTCCTTTCCGCTCCATATACCCACTCCCATGGCAGACATACATCCCAGCCCACAAAGGAGCAAAAGGGGGGGCATCCAGAGGAGAGCAATTATAGAAAAGGGGCCAGCTCTATATGGTCATTTAGACCGGTTGGTTGTAAACTTGAATAAGAAAATATAAGGCGTTGCTCTAATTTCAATAATTCCCTATCACCATCACCCCCTCTTACAAAAAAATTCTTATGAAGTCCCCCTAATGCCATGAACCTCACACCTTCAAAGGATGAGTCATGTTTAATCTTAAAGTGTTCATAAATATATTGAGAATGCCCCATATTAGTATTGCCCGTACAGTCCCCTACAGTGATCGGGTTCTTATGGGAAGTGATTGCTCTTCTGTGCTCCCCTATTCTCACAGTGAGTTTCCTATGAGTTTTTCCTATGTACCATTTATTACAAGGGCACTTAATCCCATAAACCACATTCTGTGATTGGCAATTGTAAAACATATGCCATTTGTGCTCAATATTATTAATATAAACGTGATCCCTTTCCATTCCTACATATTTACAGTTTATACATTTCCCACATTTGAACATTCCCCTAAGGGTATTTAAACTTAAATCTCTATCAATCGCCCCTTCCGGCTGACTGAGTAGACTGGGTGAAAGTGATTTTTTCAAACTATTAGGTTTCTTATAAATTATTCAGGGCCCTCTCCAATAATCCCTGATAGGTCTTTATCATTCCTTAGAATAGCCCAATGTTTTTTAAAAATATTTTTGATTTTCCCACTTTCTTTATTAAAATCCAATACTATAGCAGGTCTATTCCTATATTTCTTACCTCTCTCCTTTTTACCTCCCTTAGGTTTAAGTAATTTTTCTCTCTTTACTTTACTCTGCCCTTTCAATCGCTTGGTCCACACATAAGCTAGGGTATCCCTTTTCCCTAAATCTGTTCCCACAAAGTTCGCTTGTTCTAGAAACTTATCTCTATTAGAGCAATTCCTTCTTAATCTAAGCATTTGTCCTGTCGGTATCCCCTCCAGCCAAGATCTTTTATGGGCGCTGTCGAACTCTATATATGTATTGTTATCGACTTCTTTAAAGGAAGTACTAGTCGACAGCCTACCCCCTTCTGTCTCGATCTTAAGGTCAAGAAAAACTATCCTCTCCTGACTATGGCTACTCTGGAATTTAGGATCCGTTAGATTGATTTATATAGTAAGGTATTCTTCCAGTGCTTCTGGGTGCCACTCCAAACTAGGAGTATATCATCTATATACCTCTTCCATAGAGGCAATTAGGGTGTTTTTTTGGCACCCCAGATGCACTTATCCTCCCAGTGACCTACATATAATCCAGCATAGCTGGGCGCAAAAATCGTACCCATTGCAGTACCCGTCTGCTGGATATAGTGGTCACCCTCGAACCCAAACAATTGTTACGCAAAATGAAGTCAATACATGTTATCAAAAAATTTACCAATACCTCGTCAAATTCTCCATTCTGTGATAGAAAATGTCTGGAGCCTCCTTCCTTCTTCATGAGGGATAACTGAGTACAGGGAGGTGATATCAAGTGTACAAGAAAATACCGGGTACGCACAGCAGTGGATGGGGTATACTTGGATTTTGCGAAAGCTTTTGATGCTGTGCCACATAGGCGACTCATGTATAAACTGAGGACTGTTGGCCTTGAAGAAAACATTTGTTCATGGATAGAGAACTGGTTATTAGATCGCAAACAGAGAGTGGTGGTTAATGGAGCTACATCTATGTGGGCTAACGTTCTAAGCGGAGTGCCTCGGGGTTCTGTACTGGACTCATGTATAAACTGAGGACTGTCGGCCTTGAAGAAAACATTTGTTCATGGATAGAAAACTGGTTATTAGATCGCAAACAGAGAGTGGTGGTTAATGGAGCTACATCTATGTGGGCTAACGTTCTAAGCGGAGTGCCTCGGGGTTCTGTACTGGGGCGGCTTCTGTTTAATGTGTTTATAAAGGACTTAGAAGGGGGCATTGAGAGCAAGGTCTCAGTGTTTGCTGATGTGGCTCACACCCGTGTAAGACCTACGTTAACCCCAAGTCATTTCTAGCAGGTTAACGTGGGTTTTACACGGATTTCAGGGCACAGCACGCTTTCCAAATGTTTTTTTGGAATTAGCGCTGTGCTGCGCTTAGATAGATAGATAGATAGATAGATAGATAGATAGATAGACAGACAGAGATAGATAGATAGGTAGGTAGGTAGATAGATAGCAGAGATAGATAGATAGATAGCAGAGATAGATAAATGATAGATAGAGAGATAGACAGATAAAGAAAGAGAGGGGGTGATAGATAGCAGAGATAGATAGATAGATAGCAGAGATAGATTATAGATAGATAGATGATAGATAGACAGATAAAGAAAGAGAGGGGTGATATATAGATAGATAGACAGATAAAGAAAGAGAGGGGTGATATATAGATAGATAGATAGATAGATAGATAGATAGATAGATAGATAGCAGAGATAGATAGATAGATAGATAGATAGATAGATAGATAGATAGATAGATAGATAGATAGATAGATAGATAGATGATAGATAGAGAGATAGACAGATAAAGAAAGAGAGGGGGTGATAGAT
>JAACNH010002108.1:27911-46726 GCA_019447015.1 Hymenochirus boettgeri
AGATAGTTAGATAAAGGATAAGATAGGTAGGTAGGTAGGTAGGTAGGTAGATAGATAGATAGATAGATAGATAGTAGAGATAGATAGATAGATAGATAGATAGATAGATAGATAGAGTAGATGATGTGATGATAGATGATATATATAGGTAGGTAGGTAGATAGATAGATAGAAAGGGAGATAAGATAGATAGATAGACAGACCAAGATAGACAGACAGACAGAGATAGATAGATGATAGATAGATAGAAAGGTAGATAGATAGATAGATAGATAGATAGATAGAGATAGACAGAGATAGATAGATAGGTAGGTAGGTAGATAGATAGCAGAGATAGATAGATAGATAGCAGGAGATAGAAATATCAGAGAAGATAGATAGATAGATAGATAGTAGCGATAGAGAAATAGAAGATGATAGATAGATAGATAGATAGATAGATAGATAGATAGCAGAGATAGATAGCAGATATAGATAGATAGCAGAGAGAGATAGATAGATAAATAGATAGATAGATAGAGATAGATAGATAGCAGAGATAGAGGATAGCAGAGATGGATAGTGAATAGCTGAGATAGATAGATAGATAGATAGATGAGCAGAGATAGATAGATAGATAGATAGATAGCAGAGATAGGAGATAGGTAGGTAGGGTAGGTAGATAGAAAGATGATAGATAAATTGGATAGATAGTAGTATAGATAGATAGATGGAGTGTGATAGATAGATAGATAGATAGATAGAGAGATAGTCAGACAGACAGAGATAGATAGATAACAGAGATAGATAGCAGAGATGATAGATAGATATATAGCAGATATAGATAGATAGATAGCAGAGAAAATGGATAGCAGAGATAAATAGATTAGATAGATAGATAGCAGAGATAGATAGATAGAAGAGATAGATAAATATCCACATATATATATATATATATATATATATATCTATATATATCTATATATATAGAGAGAGAGAGATATATAGATAGATAGATTAGATAGATAGCAGAGATAGATAGATAGCAGATATATATATATATATATATATATATATATATATATATATATAGATAGATAGATAGATAGATAGATAGATAGATAGATAGATAGATAGATAGATAGATAGCAGAGATAGATATAGATAATAGAGATAGATAGATAGATAGATAGATGATAGATAGAGATAGATAGATAGATAGATAGATAGATGATAGATAGATAGAGATAGATAGATAGATAGATAGATAGTAGATGATAGATAGATAGATAGATAGATAGATAGCAGAGATAGATAGACAGATAGAAGAAGATAGATAGATAGCAGAAATATATAGATAAATAATTTAGATAGATAGATAAATATCAGAGATAGATAGATAGACAGATAGAAGAGATAGATAGATAGCAGAGATAGATAGATAGACAGCAGAGATAGATAGCAGAGATAGATAAAAATATCAAGAGATAGAGATAGATAGATAGATAGCAGAGATAGCAGAGCTAGATAGATAAGCGATAGATAGATAGATAGATAGATAGATAGATAGATAGATAGAAGATAGATAGATTGATAGATAGATAGATAGATAGGTAGATAGATAGATATGCAGAGATAGATAGATAGCAAGAGAAAGATAGATAGACAGCAGAGATAGATAGATAGCAGAGATAGATAGAGAGCAGAGATAGATAAATATCAGAGATAGATAGATAGATAGCAGAAGATAGAACAGAATAGTGATAGATAGATAGATAGATAGATAGATAGATAGATAGATTAGATAGATAGATAGCAGAGATAGATAGATAGCAGAGATAGATTGATAGCAGAGATATATAGACGACAGATAGATTAGATAGTAGATAGCATAGATAGACAGATAGATTAGATAGATGATAGATAGCAGAGATAGATAATAGCAGAGATAGATAGATAGATAGCAGAGAGTAGATAAATAGCAGAGATAGATAGATGGACAGATAGAAGAGATAGATAGATAGCAGAAATAGATAGATAGCAGAGATACATAAAATAGATAGATAGATAGATAGATAGCAGAAATAGATAAATATCAGAGATAGATAGATAGGTAGGTAGATAGAAGATGATAGTAGATAGATAGATAGATAGATAGATAGATAGATAGATTAGATAGATAGTAATGATAGATAGGTAGACGGAGAGATAGATAGATAGATAGATAGAGAGATAGATAGATAGATAGATAGGTAGATAGATAGACAGACAGACAGAGAGAGATAGATAGATAGATAGATAGATAGAAAGATAGATAGCAGAGATAGATAAATATCAGAGATAGATCGATAGATAGATAGTAGCGATAGATAAATAGCAGAGATAGATAGATAGATAGATAGCAGAGATAGATAGCAGATTAGATAGATAGCAGAGAGAGATAGATAGATTTTTTTCCCCATTTATTTGACTGATGTTATTACATTACTTTATTTTTATTTTTATTTTTATTCAGTCATCTCTTGTGGGATCAACAATACGAGTGTGTTCTTGGTAGATGATATTTATGAACATCACGCTGTGCAATCTCAATTCCGGAAGATCGTATTGACGTGCTGTTCTGAAAGGCTGAGTGTTTCTTAATGAATGGCATCCATTTTGGTCTACGACAATGTTTCTGGCTTCAGATACAGGATTTTATCTCCTTATGTTCTTTGCCCGCTGGCCTTTGCTGCATACACCATAGGATGATCATATTTGGGATCTTCAAGTTGTCAAACATCTGTTGACACGTTCTACCTGATGAATTGAGCATCAATTTTATTTCCTAGAATGGGTAATGTTGGCTGCCCATGACTTACTTACCTGGATAATCTTTGTATACTTTTCATTTACCCTGGTTTATTTTGGATGACTGCTGCTACGAGATCAAGATAACTAGAATATTTGTACCACTCCATTGTAGATACTTATAAACCTCGGAGATATCAATCTGACTGGATTATATCCCATAACGGATTATTACGAACCTTAGAGGAAATTCAATTTAACTTGAGACCTTCTCTGTATGTGTTAGATGCTTTATAATCACTTGCCATTCACGACCATGGATGTTTATTCACATTTTTCAATGATACATTTTACGGATTGTGTATATATCACACGTGCTCCCCTCTGAAACGATGCAGATGTTCTGCAACAGACTCTCCTATCTAGACTTATACTATGTTTCATTTGTTCTACGTTATCTTTGGGATACATTAGGGTCTTTGTGGTTATATATTTACATCTATGTATATGTGTTATATTTGTCTTTAATGATTGTACAATATCAAGTGATGACTCCGTATTTACAAAACCCGCCGTCTACGATTTGTATCGGAGGGTTGCCATGGTTACACTATGCCGTCCGTAGACTGGAGACTATAGGCATCGCTATTTCCTGATGTCACTATCCAGAGACAACCACATGGCTTAAACAGGCGCCTGATTTGTACACAGGTACGCTGTTGAGGAAGCTTGAGTAGCGAAACGCGTTCAGCGTCCCGCACTTTCCTATTTGTGATCCCGATACTTATTACCTGTTTAGATGTATTGTCCCTCAGCCTGTACTTATGCTGGAGCCCCCATGGTGACTTACGACTGTGATTGAGACTTGTGTACAGATGAGTATATATAGGGTTTGATGCCAATCACTTGTTGTTTGTTTGGTGAGGGAGATACTCAGCTATTTATGCTACTTATCGGTATCCATTTTTTGTATGTATATATGTGTTTTTAAATGTTTTTATAGGCACCTAATGTTTTTCCCAATGCTGCACAATAAAGGGATTGCTTTTTACTCATATCTGGGTTGAGTGCCTGGTACTTTGTTCCTATTTTTGCTATGTTACTATTTGTTGCTACCATGAGCACCTCCCGTCCACTTGGACAGTAACCTGCCTAGTGCATTGCTGCCTTTTTTCCGTAGATGAGAAATCAGAGAGATAATCAGAGATGAAGATAGATAGAAGATAGCATAGATAGATAGATAGATAGATTAGATAGATAGAGATAGCAGAGATTAGAAGATAGAAGCAGAGATAGATAGATAGCAGAGATAGATGGATAGCAGAGATAGATGGATAGATGAGATAGAGAGAGATTAGATAGATAAGAGATAGATTAGATAGATAGATAGATAGCTAGATAGCAGAGATAGCAGAGATAGAGATAGATAGGTAGGTCGGTAGGTAGATAGAAGATAAAAGTAAATCGTTCTACTTACTGTGGGGAGCTACACCGCCGGTATAACAGAAGATGTCCGGATCTCAGGTGCTGCGAATCCGTACGACCCCTCCGGAAATATAACAGTAGTGTAATCAAGGTAGAGCAGCGAGATACATCGGAAAAAACAAATGCTTCAATCAGTTTTTGGATAAAAATTCACATTTATTGTACAAAGTAACACCAGCCAATAGTGCTGTAAAAATACTCATGGACAGGGGAATCGCCAAGGGGAAGGGGCGTGAGCCTGACGCATTCGCGCGTTACTTCCGCTTCATAGAGAGACACGGTAGGATAGAAAGATGATAGATAAATTGGATAGATAGTAGTATCTAGATAGATAGATGGAGAAGTGATAGATAGATAGATAGATAGAGAGATAGTTGACAGACAGGACGAGATAGATAGATAACAGAGATAGATAGCAGAGATAGAAAGATAGCAGAGATAGATAAGCAGAGATAGATAGATATTATAGCAGATATAGATAGATAGATAGCAGAGATAGATGGGATAGCAGAGGATAGATAGATTAGATAGATAGATAGCAGAGATAGATAGATAGCAGAGATAGATAGATAGCAGAGATAGATAAATATCAGATATATATATATATAGATATATATAGATATATATATAGATTATATAGATATATAGATAGATAGATAGATAGATAGATAGATAGATAGCAGAGAGATAGGATTAAATATCAGAGATAGAATATAGATAGTAGATAGCGCGATAGATAGATAATAGAGATAGATAGATAAGACATAGAGATAGATAATAGAGATAGATAGATAATAGAGATAGATAGATAGATAGATAGATAGATAGATAGATAGATAGATAGATTAGATAGATAGGGATAGATAGCGGGAGATTAGATAGACAGATTGAAAGAGATAGATAGATAGCAGAAATAGATAGATAAATAATATAGATAGATATATAAAATATCAGAGATAGATAGATAGACAGATAGAAGAGATAGATAGATAGCAGAGATAGATAGATAGACAGCAGAATAGATAGCAGGATAGATAAATATCAGAGATAGATAGATAGATAGCAGAGATAGCAGAGCTAGATAGATAAAGTAGCGATAGATAGATAGATAGATAGATAGATGATAGATAGATAGATAGATAGCAGAGATAGATAGATAGCAGAGAAAGATAGATAGACAGCAGAGAAGATAGATAGCAGAGATAGATAGATGCAGAGATAGATAAATATCGAGAGATAGATAGATAGCAGAGATAGCAGAGATAGATACATAATAGTGATAGTAGATAGATAGATAGATAGATAGATAGATAGAAGATGATAGAAGAAGATAGATAGATAGATAGTAGATAGATTAGATAGATAGATAGCAGAGATAGATATATAGCAGATAGAGGTAGCAGGAATATAGAGACAGATAGATTAGATAGATAGATAGCATAGATAGACAGATAGATAGATAGATAGATAGCAGAGTAGATAAATAGCAGAGATAGATAGATAGATAGGATAGATAGATAGATAGATAGATAGATAGATAGATAGATAGATAGATAGATAGCAGAGATAGATAAATAGCAGAGATAAAATAGAAGAAGATAGATAGTAGATAGCAGAAATAGATAAATATCAGAGATAGATAGGTAGGAGATAGAAAGATGATAGAAGATAGATAGATAGATAGATAGATAGATAGATAGATAGATAGATAGTAGATAGATTAGATAGATAGATAGATAGGTAGACAGAGAGATAGATGAGAGATAGAAGTAATAGATAGATAGATAGATAGATAGATGGAGAGAGATAGATAGATAGATAGATAGACAGACAGAAGAGATAGATAGATAGATAGCAGAGATAGATAGCAGAGATAGATAGTTAGACAGACAGATTAATACCAGATATAGAATAGATAGCAGAGATAGATAGATAGACAGATAGAAGAGATAGATAGATAGCAGAGATAGTAGATAGACAGCAGAGATAGATAGCAGAGATAGATAAATATCAGAGATAGATAGATAGATAGCAGAGATAGCAGAGCTAGATAGATAATAGCAATGATAGATAGATAGATAGATAGATAGATAGATAGCAGAGAGATAGATAGATAGCAGAGAAAAGATAGATAGACAGAAGAGCAGAGATAGATAGATAGCAGAGATAGATAGATAGCAGAGATAGATAAATATCAGAGATGATAGATAGATAGATAGATAGCAGAGATAGAGAGATAGATACAATAATAGTGATAGATAGATAGATAGATAGATAGATAGATAGATAGATAGATAGATAGCAGAGATAGATATATAGCAGAGATAGATGGATAGCAGAGATATATGACAGACAGATAGATTAGATGTAGATAGCATAGATAGACAGATAGATAGATAGATAGTAGATAGCAGAGATAGATAAATAGCAGAGATAGAGAGATAGATAGATAGATAGATAGATAGATAGATAGATAGATAGATAGATAGATAGACGAGAGATAAATGCAGAGATAAAGAGATAATAGATAGAGATAGATAGATGATAGTGATAGATAGCAGAATAGATAAATATCAGAGATAGATAGATAAGTGGTAGATAGAAGAGTAGATAGAAATAGAAAATAGATAGATAGATAGATTAGATAGTAGTAATAGCTAGATAGGTAGACGGAGAGATAGATAGATTAGATAGATAGAAGAGAGATAGATGGAGAGATAGATAGATAGATAGATAGACAGACAGAGAAGATAGATAGATAGATAGATAGATAGATAGATAGATAGATAGATAGATAGATAGATAGCAGAGATAGATAGCAGAGATAGATAGTTAGACAGACAGATACATACCAGATATAGATAGATAGCAGAGATAGATAGATAGATAGAGGTAGAAGAGATAGATAGATAGATAGCAGAGATAGATAAATAGCAGAGATAGATAGATAGAGAGTAGATAAGATAGATAGATAGATAGATAGATAGCAGAGAAGAGCGATAGCAGAGATAGATAGATAGATACATAGGACAGATAGATAGCAGAGATAGATAAATAGCAGAGATTGATAGATAGACAGATAGAAGAGATAGATTAGCAGAGATAGATAGATAGATAGATAGATAGATAGATAGATAGATTAGATAGATAGATAGCAGTGATAGATACATATAATAGATAGATAGATAGATAGATGATAGATAGATAGATAGATAGATAGATAGATAGATAGATAGATAGATAGATAAATAGCAGAGATAGATAGATAGAGAGATAGAAGAGATAGATAGCAGAGATAGATAGATAGATAGAGAGATAGATAGATAGATAGATAATATAGATAGATAGATAGCAGAGATAGATAAATAATCTATATAATTATATATATAATCTATATATAAAATATATAATCTAGATAATAGTTAGGGCTCTGCTCAAAGAGTCTACCTTGACGTGGTAGCAGGGCTTACAAATCTTTTGGCCAACAATCTTTTTTACATTAGAAAGTAGGGCTTTCTAATGTAATGTACCAGTTGCACCAACATGTTTTTAGTGTTTTCTAAAAACGTCCAATTATTTTATGTTTGATAAGAATTACTATCTTCAAAAAAGAGGGGCCGCGATGGGTGCATGTTGCAACCTATGCCAATCTTTAACATCTCGACTGATAAGTAGACGACAAAGAGTAACATCTCGACTGATAAGTAGACGACAAAGAGTAACATCTCGACTGAAACATCTCGACTGATAAGTAGACGACAAAGAGTAACATCTCGACTGAGAAAAAGACAACAAAGAGTAACATCTCGACTGAGAAGTCGACAAAGAGTAACATCTCGACTGATAAGTAGACAACAGAGTAACATCTCGACTGATAAGTAGACGACAAAGAGTAACATCTCGACTGAGAAAAAGACGACAAAGAGTAACATCTCGACTGAAAAAAAAGACGACAAAGAGTAACATCTCGACTAAAGAGAATTAGAGGAGAGCGATTGCAGAAAGCCATGGAGAGACGACCCTGCAAGAGACATCTGGAGAGAGAAGATGAGGATGGTAAGTGACTATTTAGACATTTCATTTCTCACATCTCACATTGAATATTATAGGGAAACTGTTCTGAAAAAATGACTTTTCTTAATCTATTTAGAAACATATGTAGAGCAAGTAGCAATTACTCTGAGGTGAATACATGCCTTAAATCTAGTACTAGTGTAAAATCAAGCAAACCAACTGTCAAAACTCTGTCACCATGCCAGCTTCAGCAGGAGAGTTTATAATAATAATGCACTGGATTTACAGCTGATAGGGACAGATCAACACAAAAATGGTACAGTGGGGTTAGGAAGAATTATACTTTCCAGTATATGCCCTTTAAGGTTAGTAGAAACCCCTAGGCCTAAAACCAGAACATACCAAAGATGGATTACGGTATCATCAAATTGGGTCCTAGACAGAGCTGCCATTTGGGGCTCTTTTGCAGTGTTGCACTGGACTATTGGGGCCCACCAGGGAATCAAAGACCAGGGGCTCACAGGACGAGTTTAGGATCCCACCTAAAATTTTATATCTCTATTATCACTTATTTACATATTTATATTACTCCTACTGACTCCTATTATTTAGTAAAATGCATTTCTTACCATCCCTTTGGCTCATTTTAGCAGTTTTCTTTATTATCTCGGGTGAATGGGCTGTGGGCCCACTGGGGGATTCCCCCGTAACACTATGGGCCAGTCCAACACCGCTCCTTTGTTTTATAATCTTGTATTGTATTGGCTGTAGTACTGTAGTAGGACCCTTGATATTTCTTTTACTGCCCTAGGCAGGTGCATTGTGGACTATCCTGCTCTTTTTAAGACTGCTGAAATCCTCTTCATTCCTCAGTGCTTAATCACCACACTGTAGACTAATGGGGAGATTCAATAAGGCAGCTCCCGTAACTTACCTTAGCCCGTTCCCGCGATACAATAACTGACGTAAACGAGATTACGTCAGTTATTGCATCGCGGGATCGGGTTAAGGTAAGGGGCGGAACTTTAACGCTCCAAAAGCCGTAGCGTTAGGTTTCACGCTACGAAGTAGCGCAAAACTTAATGCTACAGGTTTTGGATCGTTAGCACAGCGCTACTTCCAAAAACATTCGGAAATGTCGCTGTGCTCTAAAAGCCGTCTAAAACCCACGTTAACCCGAAATTTTTTCGGGTTAACGTGGGTTTTAGATGGATATGGCCTATATTGAATCTCCCCTATTGTCTGAAAAACTCTCTCTATATCCATAATATTTTGAAAACTTCCATTAACCTATCAAATTATTAAGATTAAAATATGTCTTAATATGGGCTATTTATAATGCTATTTCTCCTTCATATAAAGGTGCTGCTGTGAAGAAGCTCTGCGTGGATGTAGAAAGACCTTTTCCGATGGACGTCCAGAATTACAGGTTCCACACCAAGCTGGGAGAAGGTGCGTATGGGAAGGTAATGCTTGCTTCTTTATTTTCCAGGAAGGAGCTTGTAGCTATGAAAATCCTGAAGAAGGAAGAAAATCTGGAGGAGGCCCACCTTATGGAGAGGGAGGCACGCGTACTGCGAGCGGTGGCTGGATGCCCCTTCATGTGCCATGTTTATGCCACCTTCCAGACGCAGGTATGGCAAACTGTTTGTATTGGAAGGCAGTGTAACCAGTTCCATTATGTAAGTGAGGTCTGACGCACTATCAATAAGTTATGGTTATTAAGAGAGCGCTGATAATATAATGTTCTGTCCATCAGGGTGTAATCTAAAAACTGGTAAACATTATCAGCCTTATTATCAATCACATTATATCTTCACTGATGGTGTCGGACCCACTTCTATATTAGAACAGTTTGTAATATGGTCCCATGTGGTAAAGGAAAGAATTAGAATATGTCCTGTCCCATCCGTCTCTCATTGTGTATTAAAACAACTCAACTAAATGCCACAGAATGGAAGCAATACTGAGATGAATACAAGACGCCTCCCTGGGTTTTTTTATATTTGTGCCACCCATATTTCTATTTGTTGTAATTATTATTAGTGTATAATCACATATTGCATTGGTCTATTTTGTACCATCTAGTTAATGTTTTCCTGTCTTTGTACACAGAGCAACGCTTTTTTCGTCATGGAGTTTGCTGGAGGAGGAAGCCTGGAAGATCTTCTACAGGACTCAGGCCACCTGGAGATCAACGCCATCAGGTAAGTGTCATTTACTTATCATACTGACAATGTGTTGGCAACTGCACAGAGATCTTAAAGGGCATGTCCAGCAATAAAATGAAATGTTACCTATAGTTGCAGCACCACCTAAACCTCATTTTCATTTTACTTACCTTCCCCAAAGAGGCCCCTGAAGATACTTACAAAACCCGGTCCCTCGCCGATCTGCTTCCTGGTTGCAGCTGTCAGTCTAAGGCACGCCAGTGACGGCAATGCCAGGAAGCACCTCACTACTACTGAGTGTGCTCAAAACCTGCTCACAATAGCAGCAGGAGGTGGCACCCTGTTGGCAAGGGGCCGAGTCTTGTAAGTATCTTCAGGGAAATCTTTTGGGAAGGTAAGTAAAATGAAAATGGGGTTTGGGGGGTGCTGCACCTATAGGTAAAATTTCATTTTAGGGAATTACACAATTGATCATTTACTTGTTTTCTTTCTGAAAAGGTTCTATTCAGCAGAGATGGTCTATGGCCTCCAGTATCTCCACTCGCTTGGAATCATCCATCGGTAAGTTAAATTCTTTAATTACATCTCCCAACTGTCCACAGTATTTAATGTGATCTCCCTCTTTTACCTACATCCACTGTTTTCTGTAAGGCAGTCAGTGGAACGTTTGGTTGTAATACTCACACTTCCATCTATCGTGCAGAATTAGTAATTAGTCCAAGGCTAGATTGTTCAGGCCAAGCAGTCCCACACAAACATTTTTGTTTCTTGTAGTCAGTGAATTCATTATTTCCTTTGCAGGGACATCAAGCCAGAAAATATTCTCCTGAGTGACGACGGACATGTGAGGATCGCCGACTTTGGACTGGTCGCGGAGAACGTCACCAGAGGGGTCACCGGAGTATGTGGAACACTAGACTACATCGCGCCAGAGGTGAGGAATTAATTGTATCTAGTTACAGGGAGAGATCTCCAAATTACAAGATGGTGTGTCAGAGCCTCAGTGTTTAAGTGTATCTCCTCTCAAATGTCATACTTACCTTCTTTCAGTTTAATTGAAGAACCGGGGTTGGTCACAGGGCTGTCAGATTTTACCATTTACTGATTTTAAGATGAAGTATTTATATAATATAGTATAGTATAGTATAGTATTTGAGGTTGAATAAAGACATACGTCCATCCAGTCCAACCCATCTAGCAATATCCTCATTTCCTGCCTAACTGTTGATCCAGAGGAAGGCAAAAAACCCCCACCAAATTTATGAAGGGGGAAAAAATTCCTTCCTGACTCCAAGTGGCAATCGGAAATTTCCCTGGATCAACTCTACTTTATGTATCAATACCAGTAACTTGCAACATTCCTTGTTTGCAGAAACTCATCCAGCTTTTTTTTGAAACTCACCAATGAACCTGCCATTACAACGTCCACTGGAAGACAGTTCCATAGCCTTACCGTTCTCACAGTGAAAAACCCTTTCCGAGCTTGAAGCCTAAACCTTTTTTCTTCAAGTCTTAAGGGATGTCCTCGTGTCCTTTGACATGTTCTCTTGGTGAACAATGCCCCAGATAGTTTATTGTATGGCCCGTTAATGTATTTATACACAGTAATCATATCCCCACGCAAGCGCCTTTTCTCCAGCGTACATAATTGTAACTTTTCCAGTCTCTCTTCATATTCAAGCTCCCCCAATCCCCTTATTAATTTAGTTGCCCTTCTCTGAACCCTTTCCATTTCAAAGATGTCCTTTTTGTACACAGGATTCCAAAATTGCACTGCATATTCCAAATGAGGCCTTACCAATGCTTTGTAAAGAGGGAGAATTACATTTTCCTCCCTTGAATCCATACCTCGCTTTATACAAGACAATACCATGCTGGCTCTGGCTGTTGCCGCCTGGCACTGCTTGCTACCTTTAAGTTTGTTATCCACCAAAACTCCAAGATCCCTTTCCAACAGGGATTCACTTAACACAGAGCCATTTATAGTATAAGTAGCACAAGTATTTTTAAGTCCAAAATGCATCACCTTACATTTATCAACATTGAATTTCATCTGCCACTTAGCAGCCCAATGTGATAATCTATCTAGATCCCCTTGCAACGATTGCACATCCTCTGAAGTTTTTAATGGTCGACAAAGTTTTGTGTCGTCAGCAAACACAGAAACCTTGCTGACAATACCCACTTCCAAATCATAAATAAATAGATTAAATAGAAGCGGCCCCAACACAGAACCCTGTGGCACCCCACTTAGCACTTTAGTCCATAATGATGAAGCCCCATTAACAACTACTCTCTGCATCCTATTCTTTAACCAATTTTCTATCCATGTACAAATGTGACTCCCCAGACCAACAGAACTTAGCTTATTCATTAGTCGCCTATGGGGGACTGTATCAAAAGCCTTTGCAAAATCCAAGTAAACTACATCTACTGCTATACCAGAGTCTAAATTTCTACTTACTTCCTCATAAAAGCCAAGCAAGTTAGTTTGACAAGATCTATTCCTCCTAAATCCATGCTGGTTACTACTTATAATGTCAGTCCTTGAAACATACTCTAGAACATGTTCCCTTATTAAACTTTCCAGGATCTTCCCCACCACTGAAGTTAAACTTACAGGCCTGTAATTACCCGGCTGTGAACGACTACCCTTTTTGAATATTGGAATAACATCAGCCTTTTTCCAATCCAGAGGCACACCACCGGACATGAGGGAATCAGCAAAAATAAGAAACAATGGCCTAGATAAAACTGAACTTAGCTCCCTAAGTACCCTAGGATGTATTTTATCCGGTCCAGGAGATTTACTAATATTAACCTTATTTAGTTCTTTCTGTACCATATCCTCGGTTAACCAAAGTGAACTTGAATCTTGTATACCTTTATTGCTACTATACTCTATGATATCTGTACTTGGATCTTCTATAGTGTATACAGAGGAAAAAAAATTATTCAAGACATTTGCTTTATCGCCATCCTCCGTAACTAACTTATCCCCATTAATTAATGGTGCCACATTCTCAGTCCTCATCTTCTTACTATTAATATACTTAAAAAAATGTTTAGGCTTAGTGATGCTTTCTTCAGCTATCCTAACTTCATTATTAATTTTAGCTAGTTTGATTGCTTTCTTACACTCCTTGTTACAGTTTTTATACTCCCTAAAGGCCCTTTCCGTTCCCTCGGCCTTAAAGGTTTTAAATGCCTTTTTCTTCCTTACCATTTGCCTCTTTACATCAGAATTCAGCCACATAGGCGCGGATTTATTTTTTTTACATTTATTTCCCAAGGGTATAAATTTAGATGTGAACTGGCTTAAAATCCCCTTGAACACAGTCCACTTCTGTTCAGTACCTTTACCTGATAATACATTATCCCAGTTGACATTCTGAAGAGCTGCTTTTAACCTGGGAAAATTTGCTTTCCTGAAATTAAATGTCTTTGTTAACCCAGCGCACTTTTCCTTTCGATAACAAAGTCCAAATGCCACTATTTCATGGTCACTATTCCCTAAGCCTCCAGTTACCTTTATATCTATAATGCGCTCCACAATGTTAGATATTACCAGATCCAACAGAGCTCCTTTTCTAGTAGGAACCTCAACCACCTGTGAGAGAAAATTATCCTGCAGCAAATTCAGGAACTCATCGCCTTTTTCTGTGATGGCAGTTCCACCACACCAATCAATGTCAGGGTAATTGAAGTCCCCCATAATGAGCACACTCCCCAAACTTGCAGCCCTTGCCAACTGCATATGAAGTTGACTCACCTCCTCTCTGCTAGCATTTGGCGGCTTATAGCAGACACCAACAATGACATTACCCCCTTTCCTGTTGCCTAATTCCACCCATATTGCCTCCACTTTATCATCCATATCACCAGCTATCTCTTCTTTTAAATTTGGCTTCAATTCTTTTTTAACATATACACATACTCCTCCCCCTTTCCTTTTTTTTCTGTCCTGCCTAAACAAGGCATATCCTTCTATATTTACAGCCCAGTCGTGAGAACTGTTCAACCACGTTTCTGCTATACCTATTACATCATACTTTTCATTCAATGCCATCATTTCCAATTCACCCATTTTGTCAGCCAGGCTTCTCGCATTTGCAAACATACATTTTAGATTATGATCCTGAATCTCTCGTTCTGTTTTCTAGATTCTACAAGGTAAG
The DNA here is from genome assembly GCA_019447015.1 of Hymenochirus boettgeri. NCBI lineage: Eukaryota > Metazoa > Chordata > Amphibia > Anura > Pipidae > Hymenochirus > Hymenochirus boettgeri. Next base: position 42,529 of record JAACNH010002108.1, read on the forward strand.
GAATACGGTTTTTCTGTCGACTTTTGGTCCGTAGGAGTCACAATCTACAGGATGGCTGCTGGACGATTCCCGTTTTATGCCGGAGAGGAGGAAAAGAAGGTACGAAGATCCATCCTGAAGTCCAGACCAACGTATCCAGCAAGGCTCAGCGATGACCTAAAAGACTTTCTGAGAAAGGTGTGTAGCAGGATTTTAATAAGAAAGGTTGTTATAGTATTTATACACTTCTCTGGTAAATTTGTATGATACTGGAAGATGTTACTAGTCAGTGTAATTTACCTTGTCTGCTATTTAAAACTGTTAATGTTCTTTCCTACAGCTCCTGGAGAAGAATCCATCTACGCGCCTGGGAACAGCCGGAGACATCAGGCAACATCCCTTCTTCAGTGGAACAGACTGGACCCATCTGGAGAGTGTGGAACCACCGTCCACTTTCCCACCCAGAGACGTGGATCAGGGGAGATGCTGGAACCAGCCCATGTCCTTCATGGAGATACTGAGGACATCTACAAGCAACAGGGCAAAGCTGCAGGACTTCTCCTTTCTGTGCACCAGTTGGCAGGAACAGGTAATATCATCACTTCCTCCGGTAAGAACATCAACTCCCACCACCTCCAGCCACAGGTATAACCCTTTATATTTATATGTATCGTCTTTATTTGTAAGAGTAAGACAGTGTTTCTCAAACTTGTTATCCTTGGAGAACCCTTGAATCAATTATTAATGTCTTAAACTACATGAAAAAAATATAGATTTTTTTTCATTTTTAGTCATCAATTTATCAGAATACATAATTCATACAAATATCAATATATCAACTAATGAATAATATTATTTATATTTGAAATGCGCAGAAATGTATCCCAAGGGCGGATCCATATAGTTCCTGTCAAAAGGAACCCTCAGTATCCTTTCAGGGAACCCCAGGGGTGGAGAAACACTGGATTAATATATGATCATTATAGACAGTAAATAGATTGATAGATATGTAGATAGATTAGATATATAATAGACAGACAGATTAGATCATCTTTTATAATAATTATATATTTATTATAATTATTATATACAGTAATTATTTATATATAATTCTAATTATATATTATATAACTAATATTTATAAATAAATATTTATGTAGCAGATAGAGGAGAGAGACAGACAGTAAATAGATTGATAGATATGTAGATAGATTAGATATATAATAGACAGAAAGACAGATAAGATAGAGGATATACAGATATATATGTATATATATTTATGATACATTTGTTTATATAATAGATATAAGCTATTAGTTACACATGTAATATTGTTTATTAATATTGTCATTATAATATTGATCCAGGGACAAGCCGATTGCCATATTGGAATTAGGAAGGTTTTTTCCCTTTGATCCATTTCATCAAAGGTTTTTTTGCCTTCCTCTGGATCAGTAGAAATGGTTGAAATTAATGGACTCCTGTCTTTCTTCAACCGAAATAGTAAATGATAGTCTATAGTTAGATGGATAGTGTAGGTTAGGGACCTGCTCAGAGAGTCTACCTTGACGTGGTGGCAGGCTTGTTATCCTTTGGCCAATTCTATTTTATTGCAGGGTTCCAGGGCACCAAAACAGATGATTTATAGGGAAAAGTGAGGATTGAACAAGACCCTGTGTGTCTGCCTTCATCTTGGTCTTACTATTGCCTTTATTTCCTTCTCTGAACATCAGCACTAGTGGATGAACCAAAATGTCTCTGCTGGTTGAACTTCCCCTTTTCCTAGAGAACATCAGCTATGGAATGAGGCGGGTGGTCTGGTATGGAGGGTGATGGTCTATAAAGGGGATTTCAGTACTGATCTGTTTTGTTGGCCCTGATCCTGGTTTACTCTTTATATTTGACTATTGGCTAAAGGATAAAACTAAAGGACTCTCGCTAATGAAATTTTAACTAGAAACTTGGTACAGTAGAGGTATAAAACAGCAGAATAAAACTATAATATGCAAAGGAAAGATAAAATAGGAAACTAAAGTTGAAACAAAGAGAATTGATGATGTTAGTATGGTTGCTATGGAAAAATAACATGTAATAGTAGGTATGTGTACCTGTATCTGTGTAGTGTTAGAAGGTCATTTTTTTCATTTCAGACCATAAAACTAACTTAATTGATCTGGATCTCAACATATATGTATATACCCATATATTCCTAGTAAAAGAACTGCTGGCATGGTCTATAGCATCTTGCTACAACCTAATCTACTTCAGCTGGTATAGCTGAACATGAACAATAAAATGAAAAAATCTAACATTGTTAACCGTCTTCTAGGATAATCTATGAGGAAACTATAGTAGAGACAACAAGCGGTATTATCTAAGCTCTATGCAAACAGTAGTAGCAGTAGTTCAGAGCTGGTGGAGACTTTAAGTCTCAGTGTAGCGAGAAAGTTTCAAAAATAAATGAAAAAAAGAAAGAAAGAAAGAAAACCGTAGCTACGTATTAAAAACACAGTATCTGTTATATATATATATATATATATATATATATATATATTACACAATTTCTCCTCATAAAACCAGGGCTAACAAAGTAATAATCCGTAAGAAAGAAAGTGTGTGTGTGTAGAGTTTTATTTAAAAAAAAATACTCTACAGGTAGGGGGAGGACTGTAATGTATAATGTACTACCCACCATAAATGAATAGGATATTGCATGTATCCTCAAGGTTTACTTATATCCCTATAATGTATCCACTATATAATGCTATATTTGGTATCTAGGTTTGAAATAAAAGTTCGAATTTGGGATATGAATGTAAATTGGTAAAATAATTTAATATATTAAATATATTTATAGAAAGAGAGAGAAGCAACTTTAGAAAGTCAGAGGATCTTAAAGGGAAAAAAACACAAACAAACTATATTACTGGATCTGGACGATAGTCCAGCTCCATCACAACATGGTCCACGTGAGGGGCATAGGATTTAATCTGTTCCACCCTTAATATTCTCGTGGGCCAATTATTCTGGTGGATTTCTTTTAGCAAATCTGTGATCTGCCTTTCTGCTTGCTCTGCCCATTGCATCCATGCCATTTTCCCCCCAAAGTCCTCTTTCTCTGTTTTTGCATGCCTTTTAAAGCTGTCCACATTTTGATGTATATGCAGGATCCCACCAGTGTCTTTTCTCAGGACTCGACAAGCCACTGGGTAACCTGGCTCAGAGGTGGGAATGAGGCCTAGGTTTACTCTGTCAGCAACATTGAAGAGTATAAGCTAGAAATAGAACAGAGAGAAAATTTAGAATCTAATTACATGTAATATAATTTACGGTATTACATATGCAGTATTTTAAAGGAAAGCCCTGAAAAAAAGTATAGCAAAAAAACCTCATATTAATAATGTATAAAAAAGGTGTACACTGTGGGAAATATTAATATATTTTTATCCTAATGCAATAAGATACACATAAAACCACATAATAAAAGTTATACTGTTACACTAATTTAAGCTGGCCAGCTACAATATCAATATATAATAAATAAATATTACTTTATATAGTTATACAGAGTAAGTCTAAAATCCAAAAAAAACCCACATAAATATAAATACATATCAAAAAAGGTATCGCTGCATAGTTCCACTGCGGAGCTCCGTAAAAGTGTATATAGAAAATGGACAGGCGATCCTAAATATATAATGCCTCCGATGCACCAATACCGGTACCCAAACCAGGGTTTTATATGACTACTAGTGTTTCAGGATGTCCAATGACACTCTTGAAAGTTTCTGCATCTCTGCAGTTGTCTGAATTATTTCTTAGAGAAAGGGGGATCAAAACTGCATGGTGATCCTCACACTAAATTAATATAAAGAAAGCTGCATACGCAGTGGTTTAGGTTCAAATGTATAGTTCAGCCATTGCAAAATAAATACCGTATATACTTTAAACTGAGGTTTTTTCATTTTAAAATGGCCCTGAAAAGCTCCCCTCGGTTTATACTTGGGTCCTATAGATTTTTACCGGCAAGCAAGCAAGGTCGCAAATGAAAGGAAAATGGAGCAGCAACTGGTGAGTAGGTGTAGGCGTGGGCAGTACCCAAATAATTTAAAGACTCGTGAGGCATAAGGTGACTGGAGAACATCTCGACTGATAAGTAGACGACAAAGAGTAACATCTCGACTGATAAGTAGACGACAAAGAGTAACATCTCGACTGA
>JAACNH010002109.1:0-12683 GCA_019447015.1 Hymenochirus boettgeri
TAGGGTAGATTTATCATATATAGATATCATATACTGTGCTGGTTACCGGATAGGTAGGATGTAAGGGTAGATTTATCATATACAGATATATAGATACCATATACTGTGCTGGTTACTGGATGGGTAGGATGTAAGGGTAGATTTATCATATATAGATATATAGATACCATATACTGTGCTGGTTACCGGATAGGTAGGATGTAAGGGTAGATTTATCATATATAGATATATAGATACCATATACTGTGCTGGTTACCGGATAGTTAGGATGTAAGGGTAGATTTATCATATATAGATATGTAGATACCATATACTGTGCTGGTTACCGGATAGGTGGGATGTAAGGGCAGATTTATCATATATAGATATATAGATACCATATACTGTGCTGGTTACCAGATAGGTAGGATGTAAGGGCAGATTTATCATATATAGATATACAGATACCATTTACTGTGCTGGTTACCGGATAGGTAGGATGTAAGGGTTGATTTATTATATATAGATTTAAGGGTGGATTTATCAAATCTAGATATATCGTATATGTCACAAACCCCCGGTCCCAAAACTCCCCAACCACCTATCCGTTACCAGAAAACACACTCCAAGCAAACAACAGGCGGACGGAACAGATCAGACCCGGTGGGTTTGGTGAACAAACAATATACTACACAATTAATATTACTAAATATCAATATACTCTCTGCCACCACATCCCGATTAAACAGCGGAATGACCTGTTACCTATATGGGGATATCCGCTCCCCTACTTCTAACAACCTGTAAGGAAATTGGTTATTCACCCCTAATATTCTATACACAGTTATACAGTATATCTATATACCTACACAATACTCTCTATAGTAGCGTACTTCTAACAACCTGTAAGGAAATTGGTTATTCACCCTAATATTCTATACACAGTTATACAGTATCTCTATATACCTACACAATACTTCTCTATAGTAGCGTACTACTAACAACCTGTAAGGAAATTGGTTATTCCCCCTAATATTCTATATTATCTATACTGTCTTGGTTACCGATAGGTAGGTGTAGGTAGGATATCATATATAAGATATATAGATATCATAGTACTGTGGCTGGTTACAGGCATAGGTAGGATGTGGAAGATTACATATATAGATATAAGATATAATATTACTGTGCTGGTTACCAGAGAGGTAGGATGTAGGGGAGAGTTATCATAATAGATATCTATCTGTGCTTGGTTTACCGGCTAGATAGGATGTAAGGTAGATTTATCTAAAATTAGATCTATAGAATCATATACTGTCTGTACAGGATAGGTAGGATTTGTAAGATAGAGTATCATATATAGAGATATAGAAAGCATATACGTGCCTGGTTACCGGATAAGTAGGCTGTACGGTTAGAGTTATCATATATAGATATATAGAATACCATATACTTGCTGGTTACGGATAGGTAGGATGAAAGGTAGATTTATTATAATATAGATTATTAGATATCAATACTGGCAGGTTAACGGATAGGTTAGGAGTAAGGGTCGATTTATCATTATAGATTATAGATATAATATACGTGCTGAGTTACCTAGAAGGTAGGATGTAAGGGCTAGATTTATCATATATAGCTATCTAGATACCATATACGTGCTGGTTACCGATAGGTAGGATTAAGGGTTAGATTATCATATCTAGATATAGAGAGCCCAATATACGTGGCTGGTACAAGTAGGTAGGATGTAAGGGTAGATTTATCAATATAGAGATATCATATACTGTGCTGGTTACCGGAGAGGTAGGATGTAAGGGGAGATTGTCATATAAGCTAATTATAGATATATATGACTGGTTTGCTGGTTACAAGATAGTAGAGATTGTAAGTGGTTTTTTAGATTTACAGATATTGATATATTAGATATAATATACTGTGCTGGTTTACCAGTAGGTAGGATGTAAGGGTAGATTTATCCTATATAGATATCATAACTGTTGCTGGTTACCGGATAGGTAGGATGTAAGGGTAGATTTATCCTAATAGATATTATAGATTACCAGAACTGTTGTGGTTACCGGCTAGGTAGGATTGTAAGGGTAGATTATCATTATATAGAGATATAGATATCATTGTACTGTGCTGGTTACCCCGATAGGTCGGATGTAAGGCGTTAGAAAGGTAGATTTAGCATATATAGATCTATAGATTACCATAACTGTGCTTGGTACCAGATAGTTAGGATGTAGGGTAGATTTATCAGATATAGATATATAAGATACCATATACTGTGCTGGTTACCGGATAGGTAGGATGTAAGGGTCGATTTATCAATATACTATATATATATATCATATATACCTTATATGTGGCTGGTTACCAGATAGGTAGGATGTAAGGGTAGATTTTATCAATATTATATATATATATATATATATATATTATCATATATTATATATATATATATAATATAATACCATAATCCTGTCTGGTTACCAGATAGTAGGATGTAAGGGTAGATTATCATATATAGATATAAGATACAGATACTGGCGGCTGGTTACCGGATAGGTAGGATGTAAGGTAGATTTATACATATATAGATATATAGATATTCATTACTTGTTATGGTTACAAGATAGGTAGGATGTAAGGGTAGATTTAATACATTATATGAGATATAGTAGATATAATATAACTGTGATGGTTTACCAGATAGGTTAGGATGTAAGGTAGATTTATCATATCTAGATATCTATACTGTGCTGGTACTTAGCCGGGAAGTAGGATGTAAGGGTAGTGTATCATATATAGATTATAGATACCATATACTGTGCTGGTACGGTAGTCGATAGGATGTGTAGGTAGAGTTATCCCCATATATAGATATAAGATCCATCTATACTGTGCTCGTTCCACCTGATAGTAGGATGTAAGGGTACGATTTATGTCATATATAGATATATAGAATACCTTATAATGGCTGGTGGTTACGGGATAGGTAGGCTGTAAGGGTTAGATCAATATCATATGTAAATATATGCATAACATATAGACTGTGCTGGTTACCGGATATGGAGATGTAAGGGTAGATTTCTCATATATAGATATTAGATATAATTACTGTGATGGTTACCGGATAGGTAGGATGTAGGGTTATAGATTTATCATATATAGATATATAGATATAATATACTTTGTGGTTACAGATAGGTAGCGGAGTGGTAGTAATGGAGTTTAGATGATTTATCTACTATAGATATACCATATACTGGCTGGTTTACGGATGATAGTAGGATTGTAAGGGTGATCTATCAAATATTATAGATAATATTACTGTGCTGGTTACAGGATAGGTGAGGATTAAGGAGATAGATTTATCATTAATAGATATATGAATCATATTACTGTCTGGTACCGGATAGGTAGGATGTAAGTTAGATTATCATTATATAGATATATAGATACCATATACTGTGCTGGGTCTGGATAGGTAGGATGAAGGGTAGATTTATATATAATATAGATAGATATCATATACTGTGCAGGGTACCGGATAGGTACGATTGTGAAGGGTTAGATTTATCACATATAGATATATAGACACATATACTGTGCTGGTAACGGATAGTAGGATTGTAAGGGTTAGATTTATCATAGATAGATTAGTACTATACTGTGCTGGTACCGGAATAGGTAGGATGTGAAGGGTAGATTTTCAATATATGAGGTACCCATACTGTGCTGGTTACAGATAGGTAGGATGTAAGGGTAGATTATCATATATTAGATATAAGATACCAATACTGTGGCGGTTACCAGATAGTAGGTATGTTAAGGGTCGATTTATCACATATAGATACCATATACTGTGCTGGTTATCAAATCGGTAGGAGGGAAGGTAGATTATCATAATAGATATTAGATACCTTATACTGATGGTTTACCGGATTAGGTGGATGTAAGGGTGATTTAATCACATATAGATACCATATACTGTTCTGGTACAGATAGGTAGGATGTAAGGGTAGATTTATAATATATAGATATATAGATACCATTATACTGTGGCCTGGTTACGCGGAGAGGTAGGTAGGATGTAGGTTTAGATTTATCATAAATAGCTAATAGAACCAATACGTGATGGTTACCGGATAGGTAGGGAGGTGTAAGGTAAGATTATCATCAGAATATATAGAAGATAACATAACTGTGCTGGTTACAGATGAGGTGTAGGATGTTAGGGGTAGATTTATCATATATAGATATATAGATACCATATACTGTGCTGGTTACCAGATAGGTAGGATGTAAGGGTAGATTATCATATATAGATATATAGATATCATATACTGTGGCGGTTACCAGATAGGTAGGATGTAAGGGTTAGATTATCATATTAGATATATAGATACCAATACTGTGCTGGTTACCGGATAGGTTAGGAGTGTAAGGGTAGATTTATCAATATATATATATTATATATATACTTATATATAATAGATACCATATAACGTGCTGGTTTACCGAGATAGGATTAGGATGTTGTAAGGGTAGGATTTATCATTATAGATCATATAGATACCAATACTGTGCGTTACCGGATAGGTAGGATGTAAGGGTAGATTTATCATAATATGATAGTATAGATACCATATACTGTGCTTTACAGATAGGTAGGAGGTAAGGGTAGATTTATCATATATAGATATATAGATACATATACTGTGCTGGTTACTGGATAGTAGGATGTAAGGGTAGATTCATTCATATTACATAATTAGATACCATATACGTGTGCTGGTACGGATAGGTACGGTATGTAAGGTAGATTTCTCAATATAGATATATAGATACCATATCTGTGCTGGTTACCGGATTAGAGAATGTAAGGGTAGATTTATCAATAAAGATATATAGATATCATATACTGTGCTGGTTACCAGATAGGTGGGATGTAAGGGTTTAGATTATCCATATATAGATACCATATACTGTGCTGGTTAACCAGATAGGTTAGGAGTCAGCGGTAGATTTATCATTATATAGATACCATATACTGTGCTGGTTACAGGATAGGTAGGATGTAAGGATAGATTTATCATATATCGATATTGATACCATATACTGTGATGGTTATCAGATAGGTAGGATGAAGGGTAGATTTTTCATATATAGATACCATGTATAATATGTTGGTACTGGAAGATAGGTAGGATATAAGGGTAGATTTATCATAATTATAAGAACATATACTGTGCTGGTTACCGGTAGGTAAGAGAGATAAGGGGTAGATTATTATATATAGATATAGGTAGATTTATATATATAGGTAATAGATATAATATACTGTGACGGTTACCGGAAGGTAGGAGTGAAGGGTAGATTTTTCCTATATAGATATCATTATATATGTGGCCCGGTTAACGTATAGGAAGGATGTAAGGGTAGAGTTATCATATATAGATATATAGATACCATAGACTGTGCTGGTTACGGATAGGTAGGATGTAAGGGTAGATTTCTTATATAGATAGATACCACATACTGTGCTGGTTACCAGATAGGTAGGATGTAAGGGCAGAGTATATCTATATAGATACCATATTACTGTTGCTGTGTTACAGGATAGGTAGGATTGTAAGGGTAGATTTATATCTATAGATATATAGATACCATCTACTGTGCTGGTTACTGGACGGGTAGGATGTAAGTGTAGATTTATCTATATAGATATATAGATACCATATACTGTGCTGGTTACCAGTAGGTAGGATGTGTAAGGGCAGATTTATCATATATAGATATATAGATACCATATACTGTGCTGGTACCAGATAGGTAGGATGTAAGGGTAGATTTATTCACATATAGCATACCATATACTGTGCTGGGTTATCGATAGGATGTCGAGGTAAGGTAGCTTGATATACATAATAGATATCATATACTGTGTGGTTACGGGATAGGATAGGATGGAAGGGTAGATTTATCATATACAAGATATATAGATACCATATACGTTGTGTGGTACAGAGGGTAGGATGTAAGGGTAGATTATCATATATTAGATATATAGATACCATTATACTGTGCTGGTTACCGCGAGGTAGGATGTAAGGGTAGATTTATCATATATAGATTATAGATACCCTATACTGTGCTGGTTACCGGATAGTTAGGATGTAAGGGTAGATTTATCATATATAGATAGTAAGATACCATATACTGGTGCTGGTTCGGATAGGGGGGTGTAAGGGCAGATTTATCATATAAGATATATAGATACCATATACTGGTTGCTTGTTACAGATGGTAGGATGTAAGGGCAGATTTATCGGTTATATATAGCTATAAGATACCATTACGTGTGCTGGTTACCGGATAGGTAGGATGTAAGGAGATTTAGATTTATCATATATAGATATATAGATACCATTACTGTGTGGTTACGGATGGGTAGGATGTAAGGGTAAGATTTATCATATATGATATATAGAGATCCATTATACTGTGCTGGTTACGGATAGGTTAGGATGTAAGGGTAGATTATCATATATAGATATATAGATACCATATAACTTGCTGGTACCGGATAGGTAGGATGTAAGGGTGAGATTTATCATATATAGATATATAGATATTATATTGACTGTGCTGGTTACCGGATTGGTAGGATGTAAGTTTAGATTTATCAATATAGATATATAGATTACCATATACGTGCTGGTTACCGGATAGGTAGGATGTAAGGGTACGATTATCATATAAGATATATAGAGATTACATATACTGTGCTGGTACGTGTTAGGTAGGATTAAGGTAGATTCATCTAATATATAGTAGAGACCATATACTGTGCTGGTTTACAGGATAGGTGGGATGTAAGGAGATTTATCATATATAGATTATAGATACCTATACTGTGCTGGTTACCAGATAGGTAGGATGTAAGGGTAGATTTATGCATATATGAGATATATAGATACCATTATACTGTGCTGGTTACCAGATAGGTAGGATTGGTAAGGGCAGGATTTATCATATATAGATATATAGATACATATACTGTGCTGGTACCAGATAGGTAGGATGTAGGGATGATTTATATATGAGAAATAGATACCTATACTGTGCTGGTTACCAGATAGGTAGGATGTAAGGTAGATTAATGATATATATAGATATCATATTACTGTGCTGGTTACGGATAGGTAGGATGTTAAGGGTAGATTTCATCATATATAGATATATAGATAGATATTATATACTGTGCTGGTTACCGGATGGTAGGATGTAAGTTTAGATTTATCAATATAGATATATAGATACCAATATACTGTGCTGGTTACGGATAGGTAGGATGTAAGGGTAGATTTATAATATATAGATATAGAGATCCATTATATGTGCTGGGTACCGGATAGTAGGATGTAAGGGTAGTTAGATATCAGTTATATGATATGAGAACCATATACTGTGCTGTTACGGATAGGGGATGTAAGGGGCAGATTATCTATATAGAGATATAGATACCTATACTGTGGTTACCAGTAGGTAGAGTGTAAGGGTAGATTTATCTATATAGTATAGTATAGTACAATATACTGTGTGCTGGTTACCAGATAGGTAGGATGTAAGGGGCAGATTATCAATATAGATATATAGATACCATATACGTGCTGGGTACCAAGTAGTAGGATGTAAGGGTAGGATTTATCAATATCGATATATAGATACCATATACTGTGCTGGTTACCAGATAGGTAGGATGTGTAAGGGTAGATTATCGATATATAGATATCATTATACTGTGTGGTTACCGGATAGGTAGGATGTAAGGGTAGATTATCATATACAGATAATAGATACCATATACTGTGCTTGGTTACTGGATGGGGTAGGATGTAAGGGTAGATTTATCATATATAGAGATATTAGATACCAATTACTGTGTGGGTACGGATAGGTAGGATGTAAGGGTAGAGTATCCATATAGATATATAGATACACATATACATGTGCTGGTTACCGGATAGTTAGGATGTAAGGTAGATTTATCATATATAGATATGTAGATACCATATACTGTGCTGGTTACCGGATAGGTGGGATTGAAGGGCAGATTTATTCATATATAGATATATAGATACCATATACTGTGCTGGTTACCAGATAGGTAGGGATGTAAGGGCAGATTTATCATATAATAGATATACAGAACCATTACTGTGCTGGTTACCGGATAGGTAGGATGTAAGGTAGATTTATCATATATAGATATATAGATACCATATACTGTGTGGTTACCGGCTGGGTAGTCGGATGTAAGGGTAGATTATATATATAGATTAATAGATACCATATACTGTGCTGGTTACCGGATAGGTAGGATGTAAGGGTAGATTATCATATATAGATATATAGATACTATACTGTGCTGGTTACCGGATAGAGTGAGGATGTAAGGGTAGATTTATCATATAAGATATGTAGAGTACCATTACTGTGCTGGTTACAGGATAAGGTTGGGATGTAAGGGCAGATTTAATATATATAGATATAAGATACCATATACTGTGCTGGTTACCAGATAGGTGGATGTAAGGGTAGTAGATTTCTCATATAAGATATATAGATACCATATCTGTGCTGAGTTACCGGATAGGTAGGATGTAAGGGTAGATTACTATATAGATATATAGATACATATAATGTGCGGTTACCAGATAGAGGGAGTAAGGGTAGATTTATCATATATAGATATTAGATATCTATACTGTGCTGGTTACCAGATAGGTAGGATGTAAGGGGGGAGATTTATAATATATAGATATCATATACTGTGCTGGTTACCGGATAGGTAGGATGTAAGGGTAGATTATCATATATAGAATATAGATATCATATACTGTGCTGGTTACGGATAGGTAGGATGTAAGGGTAGATTATTCATAATAATAGATATTAGATATCATTACTGTGCCGTTTCCGGCTAGTTAGGATGTAAGGGTAGATTTATCATATATTGATATATATGAGATAACATATTACTGTGTTGGACAGGATAGGTAGGATGTAAGGATGATTTTCATCATATGAATATAGATATATATACTGGTGCTTGTTACCGGATAGGTAGGATGTAAGGTAGATGATATAGGTCAGATATATAGATATCAATACTGTCCTGGTTACAGGATAGGTGGATGTAAGGATAGATTTATCATATAGATATATAGAATCATATACTGTGCGGTTACCAGATAGGTAGGAGGTAAGGGTAGATATCATATAGATTCATATGACTGTGCTGGGTACGGATAGATAGGATGTAGTTAGATTTATTAAATAGTATATAGATATCATACTAGTGCTGGTACAGGATAGTAGGAGTAAGGATAGAGTATATATATAGATTTATAGATATCATATACGTGATGTTACCGGATAGGTAGGATGTAAGTTGATTTATATATAGATATATAGATTACCATTACTGTGCTGGGGTTACTGGATAGGTAGATGAAAGGTAGATTTATTATATATATATGATAGATATCATATATGTGCAGGTACCGGATAGTTAGGATGTAAGGGTTTAGATTATCACATATAGATAATTAGACACCATATACGTGCTGGTTAACGGATAGGTAGGATGTAAGGTAGATTATCATATATAGATATATAGATACCATATACTGTGCTGGTTACCGGATAGGTAGGATTTAAGGGTAGATTTATAATATAGGTACCATATACTGTGCTGGTTATCAGATAGGTAGGATGTAAGGGTAGATTATCATCTAAGATATATAGAATACCATATACGGTGCTGGTTACAAGATAGGTAGGATGTAAGGGTTAGTTTATCACATGATAGATACCTATACTGTGCTGGTTATCAAATAGGTAGGATGTAAGGGTTGATTTATCATATATCAGATATTAAGTACCATATACTGTGCTGTTACCGGATAGGTAGGATGTAAGGGTATAGATTTAATTTACATATAGATACCATATACTGTTGGTTATCAGATAGTAGGATGTAAGGGTAGATTATCATATATAGAATATAGATACCATATACTGTGCTGGTTACGGATAGGTAGGTAGGATGTAAGGGTAGAGTTATTCATATAGATATATAGAACCTATACTGTGCTGGGTACCGGATAGGTAGGGATGTAAGGGATAGGATTTATCATATATAGATATTAGATACCAGTATACTGTGTGGTTACGGAATAGGTAGGATGTAAGGGTTAGATTTTCATAATAGATATTAGATACATTATACTGTGGCTGCGTTACAGATAGGTAGGATTGTAAGGGTAGATTTATCATATATAGATATATAGATGATCATATATGTGGTGGTTACAGTAGGTAGGATGTAAGGGTAGATTTATCATAGATAGATACATAGATACCATATACTGTGCTGGTTACCGGATAGGTAGGATGTAAGGGTAGATTATCATAGATATATGATATATATCTATATATAATATAATATTAGATACCATATACTGTGCTGGTTGAAGATAGGTAGGATGTAAGGGGTAGATTATACATATATAGATATATAGATCATATACTGTGCTGGTTACCGGATAGGTAGGATGTAAGGGTAGATGATCATATTATCGAATATAGATACCATATTACTGTGCTGTTACCGGATAGGTAGGATGTAAGGGTTAGATTATCATATATAGAAATAGATACCATTATACTGTGCTGGTTACTGGATAGCGTAGGATGTAAGGGTCAGATTTATCATATAAAAATAGATACCATATACTGTGCTGGGTTACCGGATAGGTAGTATTAAGGGTAGATTTTCTCAATATAGATATATAGATACCATATACTGTGCTGGTGTACCGCGATAGGTAGAAGTAAAGGGTTAGATTATCATATAGATATATAGATACCATATACTGTGCGGTTACCAGAAGGTAGGATGTAAGGGTAGATTTATCATATATAGATACCATATTACTGTGCTGGTACCGGATAGGTAGGAGTTAAGTAAGGGTAGATTATCATATATAGATACCATATACTGTGCTGGGTACAGGATAGGTAGGATTGTAAGGATAGATTATCATATATAGAGATACTGAACCATATACTGTGTGGTTATCGGATAGTAGGATGTAAGGGTAGATTTTCATAGAATAGATACCATATACTGTGTTGTTAATGGATAGGTAGGATGTAAGGGTAGATTTATCATATATAGATTTACCATATACTGTGCTGGTTACCGGATAGGTAAGAGTAGGTAGATTTATAGATATAGATAAGGGTTAGATTTATCATATATAGGGTATATAGATATCATATACTGTGCGGTTACTGGATAGGTAGGATTGTAAGGGTAGATTTTTTCATATATAGATATCATTATACTGTGCCAGTTACCGTAGGTAGGATGTAAGGGTTTAGATTTATCATATATTAGATATATAGATTACCATAGACTGTGCTGGTTACCGGATAGGTAGGATGTAAGGGTAGATTTATATATATATAGATACCATACTGTGTGGTTCCAGATAGGTAGGATGTAGGGTAGAGTTATGCATATATAGATACCATATACTGTGCTGGTTACCGGATAGGTAGGATGTAAGGGATAGATTATCATATATAGATAATAGATACCATATACTGTGCTGGTACGGATAGGTAGGATGTAAGGTGTAGATTTATCATAATAGATATATAGATACCATATACTGTGCTGGTTACCAGATAGGTAGGTGTAAGGGAGCAGATTATCATATATAGATATATGATACCATAACGTGTGGTACCCAGATAGGTAGGATGTAAGGGTAAGTAGTTAGATTTATAATATAGAACATATAACTGTGCTGGTTATAGATAGGTAGGATGTAAGGGTTAGATTTGATTAATATATAGATATCATAACTGTGTGGTTTACCGGATAGGTAGGATTGTAGGGTAGATTATCTATATACAGATATATAAGTACCATATACTGTGCTGGTACTGGATGGGTAGGATTGTAAGGGTAGATTTATCATATATAATTATAGATACCGATACTGTGCTGGTTACGGATAGGTAGGTGTAAGGGTAGATTTATCATATATAGATATATAGATACCATATACTGTGCTGGGTTACCGGATCGTAGGTGTTGTAAGGGTTAGATTATCATATATAGATATGTAGATCCATATACTGTGCTGGTTACGGATAGGTGGGATGTAAGGGGATCAGATTTATCATATATAGGATATATAGATACCATTACTGTGCTGGTTACCAGATAGGTAGGATGTAAGGCAGCAGATTTATCATATATAGATATATACCAGCTACCATTTACTTGTGCTGGTTACCGGATAGGTAGGAGGTAAGGTAGATTTATCTATATAGATATATAGATACCATATACTGTGATGGTTAGCGATGGATGGGTAGATTGTAAGGGGTAGATTTATCCATATATGAGATATATAGAGTAGATTACCATATACTGTGCTGGTTACCGGATAGGGTATGGATGTAAGGGCAGAGTTTCAATATATAGATATAGTAGATACCATATACTGTGCTGGTTACCGGATAGGTAGGATGTAAGGGTAGATTTATATATATGATATATAGATATTATATACTGTGCTGGTTACCGGATTGGTAGGATTGTAAGT